>JAUPFT010000003.1:7296691-7506691 GCA_036936625.1 Parnassius smintheus behrii
AGTCAAGTCAAAATATAAAAGAAAAAGTAAAAGCCGACTTCGAAGAACTGAAAGCAATAAAATAATTTCACATTCGGAACTCGGTGCAACGATGTAGTGTATAAACGAATTAAAGCCTCGACTTTTTAATGTGATATTATTTTATTTTTTTAGTTACTTGAATTATTCTCGCTTATTTCTTATGAGCTCTGAAATGGTATGTATACATTAAATTTCATGTAAAAACCCTTTTTGTGGTGTTTGTTTATGCAGCTGCTTAAAAGAGTTTCGCAATATATCTAATTCTGTATTTTTTAAATTTGAAATGGCTATATATAGGGGATATTGTAAAAAAATATTCTTGACAACGAATAAAGATGTATTCTTATTTATTTGACCTGAGAATTTCCTTGTTATCAAAATAATGAAATATTTAATATAGATGGCTATATTTTTTCAGGAATTGGGGCGACAAACGAACAAACAGTCCAACTGAGGGTAAGTGAATGCTGTGATCTATAGATACTGATGTACATTTATCCTCGATTAAGAATCGATACGAAGATTCGTTATCACCACTGAAAGATTAGAAAAAAATTCTCATTGTCAATAAAAAGGATCCCCGATTGATTACACTTGATATAGGAAACACAGTAGTATTAAGGTGCTATTTCACGCTGGTCATTGATTTATAGTTTTGTATAACTCAATGACGCTGGTATACTGTGAGAGGGTAGTTTTTTATCTACCATTACTATTACTATTAGGTCAAGCTGTCCTATTCGTGCATAATATGGCTGCAGCGCGGCTCTAACACCAACATGGGTTACAAACGAGTACACAGTTGACCGGATGGTGTTTTTTTACACTTACCATCCGTTTACTGGAAACGAGGCATTCTGCATTTTGATTCTTAATCGACGGTAGATGTACACGTTTATAGACTACAGTGTGCTCGTTTATCAGCATTAAGCTTAAAAAACTGTAAACGTATGTTTAACGTATATCACAAAAATATAAAATACGACTTCAAAATTTCGCGGTGTGTGATAGCTAACTATATATTAAGCAGCTTAAAAATGTGACGACATAAATAATGATGTAAGTGGATATTATACTGATATTAAAGAAAATTCAGAATATCTAGCATTAAAACCAGCTCAGAAATAACATGTTAGGCGCGAAGGGAAACTATTCGTAGAACTTTTCTCATAACGAACTCGGCCGATCTCTTGAGTTGATAGTTTAATTACACCTCACTTACTTGCCAGTTTTTGTTAAATTAAACAACCTTTTTATGGCTCACTCCTTTAAAATTATTATTAATGTGAAACTGATTATTTGTAAAAGATTATATTTTAATAAATACAATTGATTTTAAATTTACCAAGTAGTGGTCGGTTCGGTGTGAAAAGCTAAAATCATTAACCGAGGCATGTAATCTACATATATTACCACTATCTGCTACGCAGAAAACGCCTGACTGTACTCCATCACTACTTGACTTAATTATTGTATCCTCTCCAGATTTTGTCCTGAAGCATGGCCAGCATGACGTTGATCTCTTCTCTCATCATGATCTCTTGTTTCTTACATACAAACTCCGTCCTCCTAAAGCAAAATCGAGAATCCTTCTGCAACGTAATTTTGGTGGAATGGACAAAGAACGTCTTCTGGAAGATACTAGTCGCATGGACTGGTCAGCTGTTGAAAATGCTTCAACAGTCGACTTGAAAGTCGAGTTATTTAACTCCTTTCTTATCCAACTTTATGACATCCGTGCCCCAGTAAAACCAATAAAAATGAAACATTTACCTGCACCTTGGTTAACTGCTAGTCTAAAAAACTTATTATAAAAAAGGATTTGCTAAAAGTAAGTTAAAAGCTGATAAATCTGAGAAAAACTTACGATATTATAATAAGGTATGGAATCGCTGCAATATATTGTGTAGGGATGCACAAAGACGCCATATTCATAAATCCGTCGAAAACGGCGACGCATCCAAAGTTTGGAAGTTTCTTCAGCCTCTTGGAGTTGGTAAAACATCTAATAATTCTCCTCATCATAATGTTGATGTTGAATTCCTTAACAAATATTTCACCTGTTCTAGCACATTAGATAGCTCAGATAAAGACCGGACTCTGAGTATTCTTTCTTCAATACCAACTCCTGATTTTCCACCGTTTAATTTCTCTCCTTTCACTGATAGTGATGTTAAAAAGAACATTTTGTCATCTCGTCCAATGCCGTGGGTGATGACAATGTTAGTGTAACATGATCTTACCTATCCTAGAATTTGTTACTCCTATCCTCACCCATATTTTGAATAAATCCATCTCCTTTTCAAAATTTCCTGATGTTTGGAAAAGTGCACTTGTAACGCCTCTCCCAAAGAAAGCCCATGCTTTGCATTTTTCCGACTTTTGTACTATCTCAATTCTCCCGTTTTTATCCAAACTCCTGGAGAAACTAGTTTCCTTTAGTTAAATCTCTACTAAATAGATATTGTATCCTGGATCCTCTCCAATCTGGTTTCCGATCGGGTCATAGTACGACAACAGCGTTGGTTAAAGTTATCGATGACATTCGACGAGGTATGGATAACAAACAACTCACTGTGTTGGTATTGCTTGATTTTAGCAATGCGTTTAACACTGTTGATTTTGACATCTTATTGAGTGTGTTACATTTTATTAACATATCTCCTCCGGTGATTGGCTGGTTTCATAGTTATCTTTACGGCCGACGACAGCGTATTCGCATCGAAGATGAGTTCTCATTTTGGTGCGAATTACGGGCTGGCGTGCCTCAAGGTGCTGTGCTGTCTCCTTTACTTTTTGCTATATTCGTTAATTCTATCTCTCAAAATATTACTTCTCTCTACCACATGTATGCAGATGATCTCCAAATCTACACTCAGTCAACTCTGTTAAATCTGCCTTCTGCTGTTGCCACCATCAACAATGACTTAGCGGCTATAAAAACCAGTGGAGTCAGCGTTATGGTCTAAAAATTAATCCGTTCAAGTCCCAGGCTATAGTAATTGGTGGTGAAGGGATGGTCTCCAGAGTTGACTGGAACAACCTACCCTCGGTGACATTAAATGACGTTGTCATACCCTACAGTAAATCTGTAAAAAATCTGGGGATATATCTAAATGCTACCTGGTCGTGGTCGCAGCAGTTAAAACAAGTAAGCAAAAATGTGTTTGCTACTATGGGTTTACTTCGTCGTTTACGTTCTTTTCTCCCCATTCCCACTAAGATTATGTTAGCACAATCCTTACTTCTCTCTATTCTCGATTATGCGGATGCAAGTTATCTCGATTTAACTGAAGAGCAACTGAACAAACTTGAGGGAATTCAAAATATTGCAATTAGGTTCATATTTGGTTTGCACAAATATGATCATGTATCCGAATACTGTTTACAGCTAAAGTGGTTACCCATTCACTTTCGCCGGAATCTGAAAACTGTATCTCTTTTGTACTGTGTGTTGTTCAATCCTTTGACTCCAAACTACTTGAAGGAAAACTTTAAGTTTCTTGGTCATGATCGACCTGATAGAGTTCTTCGGTCAGCCGGCGAACTAATTCTAGAACCATGTTCATTTCGAACAAAATTTATGAAATACATATTCTTTTACGAGCCAAGCTATAAGGTTATGGAATGAACTTCCACTCCAAATTCGACGTGCGCAAACTTCGAAAGGTTTCAAAAGTGACGTCAAGAAGCATTACCGAACACTTTGTGGTTATTGATAACCAATTCTAGCAACAGACAGTTATTCTGTGTTTTTCTTTTTTTTCTCCTCTTTGTTTTGTATTTATTTATTTATTATCTATGTATATATATATATATATATATATATATATATATATATATATATATATATATAGATATATATATATATATATATATATATATATATATATATGTATATATATATTTATAATACCTATTTATTAATATGTATGTTTATTTTATTATTATTTTTTATGTATTATTGTGGTATTTTAACAAAATATAGTTAAGTTTATTTAGATATTAATAAATAGGTGTTATAAATATATATATATATATATATATATATATATATACATATATATATATATATATATATACATATATATATATATATATATATATATATATATATATATATATATATATATATATATATTTATAGTACCTATTTATTAATATGTATGTTTATTTTATTATTATTTTTTATGTATTATTGTGGTATTTTAACAAAATATAGTTAAGTTTATTTAGATATTAGAATGTAAGTGTAACATAAAACGCACCACCTCCTACTGTTCTTAATTCCAGTTTCTCCTTAGCCCAAAAGTTGTCTGGAAGAGATCACTCTTTAGCGATAAGACCGCCTTATTGTACATACGTATATATTAAGTTTTCTCTGTAATGTATTTATTCGTTGTATATGGGTGGTGTACAATAAAGTATATACTACTACTACTACTAGTGGCCGTTTTAGAATATCCCCTACCCCACATCGTCTCCTGAGTATCGTAAGAGGCGACACTAAGAAACTGAAACAGGACATGGGCTGCATGAACTTTCTGATAACAATTCATAATAATAAAGAAATTTCGGTCTTATTCAAATGGGCTTATCACATACTCGATTTTTTTTGGTGGTACGGTTTTTATAGGTAGGGTTGTTTTATCTTGTTTTTTCGTTTAGTGTTCTGTTTCTTCGTGCTTTGCTATTATATGTATACGTAATATTAGTCATCACGAAAGTTATATTCTCAGTAGATCTTGAGATCGTAAGCGCCACTGCTGATCATGTGGTTCTTGGTTCGAATCCTGGGTCAGAACAACAAAATAAGTTATTATGTTTCAACACTTTCGCCTCTCTACCTTTAGATAAAGTAATTGCATTAGACTATCTTAACTTCATGAATTATAAATTTCAGTTCATATTTGAGTTGGAGGCAAATAATTCTTTAGCTTTCTAGATATTTTATTAATACGGAATCTTGATACATACACACATATATATATATATATATATATATATATATATATATATATATATATATATATATATATATATATATATATATATATATATATATATATATATATATATATATATAAACACGGTGTTTCTCTCCACAATCCTCCACGTTAGCTAAATCTGGCCGCCTCTGACCGCCGAGCTCCAATACATCAAGCAAGTTTTGCCGAAAAAAGCTTCGGGTCCCACGCCTACGTCACAGTGAACGAGTAAAACTGGCCATATTTGAGTGTGTGCTTGCTGTACTGCCATATCTCAGAGGTATCACGCAAATACAGCACAATCATAACAGCAAATATCGTAACAGCTACTTGAGGGATATTAGCTTCTAATCTGACGCATTAACAAAAATACTATCTATGATATAATACAATAGAAAAATAAAAACCGGCCAAGAGCGCGTTGGGCCACGCTCAGTGTAGGGTTCCGTAGTTTCCCGTCCGTCACAATAAGTGTTCCCACTTATGACTTTAAAGGTGGGTATCCATTATGTTCGCGCTCCAGCAGCGCTCCGCGCTCCTGCAACTGCTCCCGGTAGTGGGTACTGTAGTTTCCATCCAAGTTCAAAATGATTTTCCTGGAAAGTCCTTATAAAGTTCTACTTTTCAGATTTTTTTCATATTTTCTAAACTTATGGTTCAAAAGTCAGAGGGTTTGTTTTTAACTTTTGGAGCGATTATTTCCGAAATTATTGACAATATCAGAAAATGATTCTAGTAAACCCCTATTCATTTTTAAATACCTTTCCAACAATATCCCACGTTAGGGTTGAAATTAAAAAAAAATCACTTCCCATTTTACATATAGGGGGGCTACCCTAATAAAACATTTTTTTCCAATTTTTATTTTACCACTTTGTCGGCGTGATTGATACACATATTGGTACCAAATTTCAGCTTTCTAGTGCTAACGGTCACAGAGATTAAGCGAGGACGGACAGACGGACAGACAGACATGGCGAAACTATAAGGGTTCCTAGTTGACTACGGAACCCCAATGAACTCAAAATTAACAAATTTTAATTATTCTTTCTATTCATTCAATTTCTATTTATTCAATCAATTATTTATTTTATTATACGTGGTAGAGCCATGCTACAGTTATATTAGTAGTATAGTTGTTGCACGAATGGGTCGGCTCGACCGGGGAAGGACCACGCTCTCACAGAATACCAGCGTGAAATAGTAGCTTAATGCTGCTGTATTTCGTATGGTGAGTGTAGAGAACCGGAGACCCTTTTTACTGGAAACGAGGCATTCCATCTTAGCCCTCACGGGTGACAACGCATCTGCATTTTGATTCATAATCGAGGATAGATGTAGATGTCTATGGGCCACAGCAACCACTTACCATTAGGTGGACTGTGTGCTCGTTTGTCACGCTATTCTATAAAAAAAACATATATTATCCCTCACTCATCTCACATATGAGGAATTGAATACAGCTTTAATTCAAATCGAAGGCATACTAAATTCAAGGCCGCTTACTCCCTTGTCCTCTAATTCCAATGACCTCGTTCCAACAGGTCAGGGTGACAAACGAGCACGTTTGTCACCCTATCCTATAAAAAAAAATCCAAACACCAGCAGTTTTTAAACATTTCACTAATTTACAAAGTTAAATCTCCCTTTCATTATTTTTTTAAGCCTTGTCCTCACTTAAGGATTTTGTTTTGTATAGTGGATGCAGTTTATAAACATAAGTTTTACAAAAAAAAAAACATCCAGTACCCAGAACAATTATTTTAGTCCATAAAAATAATTGTTTTGTACGGGATTCTAACCCGCGGTCATTGCTAACCCACTACGACAGGGAGTTGTCAAAATCTACATAGCTATTGAAAATAATTCACTATTAATGATACTTAAAATATGACAAGTTTCAATGCTGTAGCTATATTATGGTTCAAACACTATTAGGTGGGCTCGACCGGGGAAGGAGAACGCTCTCACTGAATACCAGTGTAAAGTCGCTTTTACTATAATGAATGTAGAAAACCGAATATTCTTTTGACTGGTAACGAGTCATTGTATGTTTCACCATGTGGTGGTGGTGTAATAACCCACGGTATGATATGGGGTAGTAGATATTATCTACTACCCCATATCATACCATGGGTGTTGTAAGAAGTAACAGAGGGAAAATATCAGTAGATGGGCAGCAGCGTCTTCCTTTGCCTCGTTTGCCAAGCGTGGCAACTATGGTAAATATTTCCCCTACAAAGCAATCTAAGGAGGAGGCCTATGTTCAGCAGTAGACTTTAATAGGCTGTAACGGTAAGGGAGTAATTCTATCTTAGTCCTCAGGGTTGACATCGTGTAACGTTGCACGTACATGTATGCATAATTATAATTACCCTGCTCGACCACCTCGCGGCCACATAGGGGAGTACCTGACTCCGCCAGTGAAGCCAGACGGGCATTTTTTTAAAATTATCGGAACCACGCCCACGACCTTTCTTTTACCAATATATAAATTTTTTTTTGACTGGTTGTTGTCTCATTATCAATACCAGCCGGAACAATCGCATCTGCTTTTTTTGATTCTTACGCTAGGACAGATGAACATAGGTGTTTACGCGCCATAGAATCTTTTCATCATGTGGGAAGTGTGCCCGTGTGTACATTCCTATCCTATAAAATAACATAAATATTTTCCACAGTTTTCCGTGTAGTTGCAGGTGGCTTAGTGGTAATATTAGGTTAGCGTGAAGGGCAATCGTGTCTTCAAACTTTGCTCATAATAAATTGGTTCGTAGCGCCTTGTAAGAAGTTTAATTACAAGGGAATTGCTTAACTTACTTTTATGAATAAAAAGTTAAGCATCAGTTTTATTGAAATTTACAGCTTGTTTTATACTGTTTCTCTTACTCTTCAAACTGGCACTGCAGTATGGTATGTACTTCTAAGAGGCAGATACATTGTTACCCAGGACTAAGATGAAATGCCTCGTTACCATTAAAAAGAATCTCTGGCTCTCATCACTCACTATACAGAATACAGAGGCATTCTGATAAACGTGAAGTATCTCATCATATTTATGGCAGAAGATCTGTCACAATATTTATGGGAAATTTTATAAAGCAGTAGTTGAAAGGAAGTCACACACATACACACACACACACACACACACACACATACGCACGCACGCACGCATGCACGCACGCACGCACGTACGCACGCACGCACGCACGCACCACGCATGCACGCACGCACGCACACACGCCCGCACGCACGCACGCATGTACTCACGCACGCACACACGCACGCACTCACGCACGCACACACGCTCGCATGCACGCACGCACGCACGCACGCACGCGCGCACGTACGCACGCGCGCACGCACGCACGCACGCACGCACGGACGCACGCACGCACGCACTCATGCACGCACGCACGCACGCACGCACGCACGCTCGCACGCACGCACGCACGCACGCTCGCACGCACGCACCGATGCACGCACGCACGCACGCACGCACGCACGCAAATACGAGCGCACGCACGCACGCACGCACGCAAACACGAGCGCACGCACGCACGCACGCACGCACGCACGCACGCACGCACGCACGCACGCACGCACGCACGCATGCACGCACGCGCGCACGCACGCACGCACGCACGCACTGATGCACGCACGCATACACGCACGCACGCACGCACGCACGCGCGCACGTACGCACGCACGCACGCACGAACGCACGCACGCACTCATTGACGCACTCACGCACGCATGCACGCGCGCACGCACACACGCACGCACGCACGCAATCACGGACGCATGCACGCACGCACACACGCCCGCACGCACGCACGCACGCACACATGCACACACGCACACACGTACACACGCACACACGCTCACACACACACTCACACACACACACACACACACACACACACACACATACAGAGAGAAAGAGAGAGAGAGAGAGAGAAGATGTTTTTTGGCCTAATGATATTTGCTAAGTAAATTCGAATGAATTTTCTAAATGTAAAAGTCTGAAAAGTGTGTCGAGGTCATTTGCATGTACTAAACTAAACAGTCTATGTAACTCATGAACTGCTTTATGTACTTTCGCTGGCTCTTGAAACATTGTGTTTGAGTTCCGAATCACGATGCATTTTAGCACAATAAAGTTTTAAAATCTGTTTATCATTGTGCAAGTTATATTTTAGAATGAATAAAGCGGTATCAATAAAAGCGTCACCTTTTATCAACCTCATCAATGACCTTTTTTATTAACGTTCATGCCTTTGAATAGCGTTTGTCGAATGCCATAAAACTTTTGTTGTCATTACGTGGTTTCAAAATAAAAGCTTTATCGATCTACGTCTGCGACCGTTTGTGAAATTACCTGCTCTGATTTTGCTTTAAATAATACAAAGTACTACTAATACCTTTCCTACTTTAGGAATTATGTTTTTACGTGTTAGAGTTATTCCGCAGCAATATTATGGTTATAGCTCGAATAGGTCGGCTCGAATGGGGAAGGATCACGCTCTTGTATCAGTAGGAAAATGCAGCTTAATATCGCTATATTTCGTATGATGAATATTGGAAACCAGAGACATTTTACTGGAAACGAAGCATTCTGTCTTAGTTCTCAGTGGTGTGAACTCATCTGCGTTTTTATCCTTGATTAAGTATAGATATAGGTGGCTATGGGCAACAGCATCCACGTACCACACAGGTGAACTCTGTGTTCGTTTGTCACTTCTATTATGTAATTAAAAAAAACCTAACGATAATAATATTGACCGTATGTGTAGCCTCAGCGCAAGAGGATCCGTTGTCACATTACATCCCGTGGATGTCATTAGTAGCGACTATGGAGAAGGCTAGAAAAACCTTGTGGTCTTCGATAGATAGTGGTATAAGTATATACCCAGACTTGTTATAGGGGGCAGCAGAAATTTCATGTACAGCAGTGAACTGATGAACAACTTAACATATAATTATTTGTCCATTACTGTTATGGTCACTGGTGTAAATACAAGGCATTATTGAGTTCCTTTGTCGGTAAATGGTTAAGGGTTCTCATAAAATTTAAAGGTGTATGCCTGTAAAGGTTATTGCATACATAATAAAGAAAAAACGTGGATCATTTAAAACTAAATTAACTCAGTTTCAAAATTATTTAAGAGTTACAGTTTCATGTCAAAAACTTAGCAGTATTCAATTAAACGAACTTAATGCACGATTGTCTTAAATTGAGGAACTTTATACCGATTTCGATACCGTTCAGTTAGATATAGAAACTTCTTCTGAAATTTCAGAGGAAGAGAAGGAGTTTCAAGAAAGAGAATCTTTCGAGGCACAGTGCTTCAGTGCCGTGGGTACCGCACGCGATTTGCTGGATAGACATGGCGGTGGCAGGGCTGCCTCCGCGGACAACGGCAGCGGCGGCGGGTCTGGCGCAGGCTCCCGGACTGCATGCACCAACAAGCCAGGTAGATCCAGCCGTAAGCTGCCTACCATAAATTTGCCAACCTTTTCTGGCCGCTATCAAGACTGGCTCGAATTCAACGACACATTCATTTCATTAATTCATTTAGACACATCCATTCCTAAAATTAATAAGTTTTATTACCTTCGAGCTTCACTCAAAGACAGCGCTGCTGAAGTCATTCGTTCATTAGATTTTTCATCAGACAATTACGACATCGCTTGAAGTCACTCTGTGAACGTCATCACAACAATAAACTTTTAATTCATAACCACATTCAAGATTTATTTAATATCGAGCATATCTATAGGGAATCATCCAAAGCGCTGCGTAAAACTATAGACACAATACACAAAAACCTAAGAGCACTCAAAGCACTCAAACTTCCTACAGAACATTGGAATGCACTTATTATCTTTTTGGTCTCAAGTAAATTGGACCCTATCTCCTTAAGAGAATGGGAATCCCGCTTATTTGACGCACCTCCTTTGGAAACGTTTATTTCGTTTTTAAGAAATCGAGCTGATTTCCCTGAGACCATAGAAGAAGCTCATCCCAGACGCAGACATAGCGATATCACTCACACAAAACCTAGGTAATTCATCGTCACTCTTTCTACTCGTACTTCATCCACTTACAAACAACATTCATACAATCAACATTTATACAACCGACATTCACGCAACCTCTCATGCCCGTTGTGTAAGAATAATCATACAATTTATAACTGTTCTAAGTTCAAATCATTACCAATAGAAACACGCATACAAAGGGTGCAGCAATTAAAATTGTGCATTAATTGTTTACGCACAGGCCATGATCACACCAAATGTAAGTTAGGTTCCTGCAGGGTATGTTCAAAACAACATAACACTATGCTTCACCTGGAACCCCGAGAAGCTGCAACTTCACCGGCCTCCAGGAGAGCAGCATCTGTGTGGCACAGCTAGGGAATACCACAAGCACACAACCACAAATCACACAAACAAATATTGCTCTTTCATCCATACATCAATGTTATGTTCTACAGCTGTTGTTGACATTGTTACCCCTGATGGTAAAAAACATAAAATACGTGCTTCGTTAGATGAGAGAGAGAGAGAGAGTTCGATGGAAGCACTTCGTATTTCATAACAAAAAATCTTTGTGGTAAATTAAATCTACCTATACAGTCAACATCAGTTAATGTGGAAGGATTGAACGGTCAGTCATCACTCATACAAAATCGATGTTATATAACAATTTCATCACTTTTTGAACAATACATACAAGACATAAACTGCTATGTAGTACCACAAATCACTCAATCATTGCCAATCATTGAAATCGATTGTTCTTCAATGAACATTCCACAAAACATACATCTCGCCGATCCACATTTTTATAAGCCATCGAGTATCGATATTTTATTCAACGCAGATACATTTTGGCGTATTTTAAATACAGAACGCATTTCTTTAGGAAAAAACAAACCATTCTTAAACAAAACAAAACTAGGATGGCTAGTCTCGGGCTCCATCCCTTTTCATACAAAAAAAAAACACACATGAATACAGTCCATTGCCAGTTCTCACACGACTTTGAGTTGCAAGAACAATTGAATAGATTCTTTGAATTGGAAACAGTTACTTCATCTCGCACACTTTGCAAGGAAGATCACGAGTGTGAACAGTCATTTAAAAATACAACGACCCGTCAAAGTGACGGTCGGATCATAGTTACTATACCATTAAAACATTCACCACAATTACTAGGTAGTTCTCATGAGCAAGCCATGTCGAGATTTTTATCATTGGAACGTAGATTTGCAGGTGATCCTCCTTTCAAAACAAGATACATTGACTTCATGAAAGAATACCTAACCTTAGGCCGTATGTCTTTAAATGAAGACAACAATGAAATTA
This sequence comes from Parnassius smintheus behrii, assembly GCA_036936625.1. Taxonomy (NCBI): domain Eukaryota; kingdom Metazoa; phylum Arthropoda; class Insecta; order Lepidoptera; family Papilionidae; genus Parnassius; species Parnassius smintheus. The sequence goes on from JAUPFT010000003.1 coordinate 7,309,078, forward strand.
ATTCATATTACTGACCTCATTATGGGGTGTTCAGAAAATCCAGTCTAACAACCAACCCGCGAGTAGTGTTCGACGCTTCCGCAGCGACATCTAACGGTATTTCATTTAATCAACTCCAGCATGTGTGGCCAAGTGTATAAGATGACCTTGTTAGTATTTTAATAAGATTTCGTCAACATAAATTCGTAGTGACATCTGATTTTGAAAAAATATATAGAATGTTCTTATCACTGAAAATCAACGCTGTTTACAGCAAATTTTATGGCGTTTCAACCCTTCTGAGGAGGTAAAGAAATATAAATTAAATACAGTTACTTATGGGACCGCATCGGCCCCGTATCTCGCCACACGATGTCTTGTTCAGTTGGGCCAAGAGTGCACAGACACACATATAAGAAACTATACTTCATGACTTTTACGTGGATGATTACATTTCATGCCACGACTTAATGCAGGAACTTATACGCATATGCAAGGGCGTTACTACACAACTACAAACAGGGTAGTTTAATTTACGCAAGTGGCGGTCTAATAGTAAACTTATTTTGGACGCTATACAAAATAAATAACTTAACAGACGAACTATTATTACTAACTAATGACTTTAAACAATGACAGTTGCGCTAAAACATTAGGTCTTCTTTGGGATAGTAAACTGGACACATTATTATTTTCGTTTACATTTGACATAAAAAAACATAAAATCTAGTAAACGATCAGTCCTTTCAACAATTTCTCAAATATTTGAACCATTAGGGCTTATCAATCCATACATACTACAGGCAAAATTATTATTACAAAAATTGTGGGCTGCAAATATATCATGGGACGATGAATTACCACTTGAACTTTCACACAGTTGGAATATATTTAAAAAAAAATTTAATTCATGTAAACAAGATTAAGGTACCTAGACACATAATATGTAACTCACCCATTAAAATGGAAATTCATGCTTTCAGTGTCGCAACGTATGCAGCGCCTGTATTTATCTCAGATCAATTGATAAAAACAATAAAATTCAGACAAAACTTCTATTAGCCAAAAGCAAGGTCTGAAACGCCAAACGCCACTGAAACAATTATCCACACCTAGGTTAGAACTCTGCGGTGCGCTATTGGCGTCACGTTTAGCTAACAAGGTAAAAAAATCATTACGACTTAATGTTCAAGATAGCATCTATTGGTGCGATTCTACCACAGTATTAGGTTGGATTAAAACATCTAAATCGAATTTAAAATTGTTTGTATTAAATAGAATCAATGAAATCACAGAACACACAGATCAATCTTCTTGGCGATACATTCCCACACAGTTAAATCCAGCAGATATCGGGTCCAGAGGTTTGAACGCAGCTCAGTTGAACAATGCGGATCTCTGGTGGTCAGGTCCTCCATTTTTATCACACGACGAATCGTCTTGGCCGCAGCAGCCACAGCTGATTCAAACAGCTGACTTACCTGAAACAAAAATTCGATGTCATTTATCATTAAACAATAGTTTCACAATCAATTTGATTAATCGTTATTCAAGCTTTACAAAATTATTACACGTAACTGCTTGTGTATTTAGATTTATTTACAATATTCGAAACAAATCAAATAAATTAAATTTATGTTTAAAGGTTTCGGAACTTACCATGGCTAATAATTATTTATGTAAGACGGTTCAACAAGAATTATTTCCTGTTGAATATTCCATTCTTGCACAGAATAAAGAGCTGTCACCTAAAAATAAATTAAGTTCTCAGACACCATTCATAGATAACAGCGGTGTGATGAGAGTTGGAGGCAGGTTAAGGAATAACACAATAATAATATAATACAATTATAATATATAAATACAGTTATGACACAAAACACCCAATCATACTTCACGCTTCACATTTTTTGACTATGTTAATTTTCAAACATCAACACACACTTCTCATGCACGCAGGACCACAATTATTTTTATTAAGTATTTGTCACAAATATTGGCCAGTAGGAGGGAGAAATTTAGCAAGAAAAACAGTTAAAAATGCATAAAATGATGTCGCTTTTCAGGTAAAACTATACAGCCTATCATGGGTAATCTCCCTTCTGAAAGAACTCACACTGAACATGTTTTTTCTAACACAGCTGTTGATTATGCCGGGCCAGTAATGATATCGGACAGAAAAGGCAGGGGTTCAAAATTAATCAAATCTTATATTTGCGTTTTTGTTTTTCTAGCGGTGCATGCAGTCCACATCGAGTGACAGATCTATCTTGCCAAGGTTTCATAGCTGCACTCAATAGATTTATTTCTCGCAGAGGCAGACCTGCCAATATCTTTTCAGACAATGGCACAAACTTTGTGGCCACAAATAACAAAATTTCTAAATTTTTAAAAAATAATTCTGACAACCTTAGTTCATTTGCATCCGATATCTCAATTAATTTTAAGTTCTCGCCTGCTTACAGTCCCCATTTTAACGGCTTAGCCGAAAGCTCAGTAAAGTCTATATAATTTTTATACGTGGTAGAGCCATGCTACAGTTATATTAGTAGTATAGTTGTAGCAAGAATAGGTCGGCTCGACCGGGGAAGGACCACACTCTCACAGAATACCAGCGTGAAATAGTAGCTTAATGCTGCTGTATTTCGTATGGTGAGTGTAGAGAACCGGAGACCCTTTTTACTGGAAACGAGGCATTCCATCTCAGTCCTCACGGGTGACAACGCATCTGCATTTTGATTTTTAATGGAGGATCGATGTAGATGTCTATGGGCCGCAGCACTCACTTACCATTAGGTGGACTGTGTGCTCGTTTGTCACCCTATTCTATTAAAAAAAACGTATATTATCCCTCGCTCATCTCACATAAGAGGAATTGAATACAGCTTTAATTCAAATCGAAGGCATACTTTCAAAGCCGCTTACTCCCTTGTCCTCTAATTCCAATGACCTCGTTCCCCTGACAGCTGAACACTTCCTCATTGGACGGACCTTAACTAACTTACCACTTCCACAGGTGGATGAACACTCAATGATTCGCAGTCTTTCACGTTACGAGCGAATCAAGGCGCTCGTTAATCATTTTTGGAATAGATATCACAAAGAGGATGTTGCAGAACTGCAAATGCGAAATAAGTGGCGCAAGGATGAAGGTCACATCAACCTGGGGGACATGGTTTTAATCAAGAAGGACCGGCTACCCCCCATTCTGTGGCTCCTAGGAAGGGTCACGCAACTTTATCCCGGCTCTGACGGCATCAACCACGTCGCTGACGTCACCACCAGCACAGGAACGCTGCGACGAGCATACAATAGACTGTGCCGCCTACCAGCACTATTGGAACAGCAGGGTGTTCCAAGGGCGGAAGAAGATGGTCAAGCCTAAGACGCCTCCCACCACCGTTTCAGTTGGCTACCGAATCTCGAACGCGCATGACGTGTCCACAATTTCTGCTTTTAGAGTCAGTGTCAATTCTATAGTTAGTTATTGTGGAATCGATATTATATATATTTATAACACAACAGCAAGTTTTTGTTTTAATTGTCTGAAGAAGCCTCCCCATATATATATATATATATATATATATATATATATATATATATATATATATATATATATATATATATATATATATATATATATATATATATATACATATATATATAAACATGTGTATGTATGTACTTTGTATATATATCCGCCCTATGTACCCTTTAGCTTAAAGTGTTACATGTAAGTTTTAAGTTAATAAATAAATAAAAATCACCTCGAGTCACCTAGAGAGGTAGGCAGAGACTACGGACTTCCATTTGGTACGATCCTGACACACATCTCTCCCCTCCTTTAGTACTTTCGTTTATTACTTCCAATCCGCCTTGTTTTCGCCACTTTGGTCAATAAAATTTAATCTTTTTTTTTATAGTAGAGGGGGCAAACGAGCATGCGACTCACCTGATGTTAAGTGACTACCGCCGCCCATGATCAACCGCAACGCCAGGAGAATTGCGGGTGCGTTGCCGGCCCTTTAGAAAGGAGTAAGCTCTTTTCTTGAAAGTCCCCAGGTCGTATCGGTCCGGAAAAATCGCCGGTGGTAAACTATTCCACAGAGAGGTTGTACGTGAAAGAAAACTCCTTGTGAAACGTACAGTGGTGGACCGCCAAGCATCTAGATGGTGTGGATGGTATCGGGACGTTTGCCGTGTAGTGCGTTCACGAAATTTGGCGGCTGGGATTAATCCGAACAATTCCTCAGAGCACTCCCCGTGATAGATGCGATAAAATACGCAAAGAGATGCAACATCTCTTCGCAGCGCCAGTGGATCGAGCCGATCGGAAAGCACTCGGTCGTCGACGATTCGAGCCGCTCTGCGCTGGATGCGGTCAAGTGGAAGGAGCTGGTACTGGGGAGCCCCAGCCCAGAGATGGGAACAGTATTCCATGTGCGGCCGAACCTGCGCCTTGTAAAGTTGCAGGCGGTGTGCCGGCATGAAATACTGTCCCGCTCTGCTGAGCACGCCAAGCCTTTTAGAGGCCAATTTGGCCTTACCTTCCAAGTGACCACGAAACTGCACGTCACTCGATATGTCGACGCCGAGGATTCCGATACTGGCTGAGGCAACAAGGGGAGTGCCTTGAAACTGAGGGGATACGACAAAGGGGTTCTTTTTAGCGGTTAACGCGTAAACTTGTGTCTTCTGGGGGTTAAACTGGACTAGATTTAATCGTCCCCAATCCGAGACTCTGTTCAGCAAAGACTCGACTTCAGACACAAGTTTATCCCGGCACTCGGAGACGTTTTCCCGAGAAATATTGGCTCGGCCGGTGTAAAGAGGATCAATCTTGGACGTGCCTTAATGACTCTACCGCTCACATCTGCAATATTAATTTGCTTTGTCACTCTTTACTCCTTCATTCTTTCTACATAACCAAACTACTGAAGGATTCCTTTCATAATCCTGGTCACAACATCATCTTGCAAACAACTCATTCTCACACTGTTGTCATTCAGATTCAGCCCCAGCATACTTTTTATACATATTTTATAGACGCTAAGTATAGTATTCTATTGATACTTAGTGTGTATATGGTTATTTCTGTAATTTTCTATGTTCTCTGCCTTTGTACTGTTATCTATCGCTACCCTTAGGTTGACTGGCAGATAATGCTTTTAGCATTAAGTCCGCCTTTTGAACATGCACTGCCGAAAAAATACGTCCCACAGCTGAGAGGGCTGCAGGGCAACGAAATGACTCCAATTCATGTTAGCGAATTGCATATATCTTCGAAATATATTTTTTTAATTTCTGAAATTTGCAGATTCAATCACGATGTTTTTCTTTACAGCCGTTCATTATCGAATTTAAGATAACTAACGATTGGTAACGAATATAGGTTCATAGGGATCGAACCCAGGTTAACCGCGTTCACGTACTGTGAACTTTACAGCGAGCCCTTGGCCCTATCTAACTAGAACAGCTACTTAAGAATCACAAAGTTTGGTAATAATTTCTGCGGTGACAGTTTATCCGAATATCAAGAAAGAGTAGACTACGCTAGACATAAACTTAGTTAATTTTTCTCCGAGGTGAGCCTAAAGGGGACGGACTATAACTTGTGAAGTTGAGCCAGCGTTGGAATTATTTCTCGTGTAGTGGTAGTGTAGATATCAAAACTTCACCTGATTGCCTAGGAAAAGACGTGTCCGTACCTCTTCCAAATCACATGACTCTAGACTTATAAGACCTTACTCATAAAAATACGTTAATTTAAGTATAATGTTTAAATTTGATTTCTTTTTCCTCATTACATGATAATAGAAAAAGATAAATATAGAGTTAATTAATACCAAAGAATATATACACTACGCGAATTAATACTTAAGCAACCTTCGATTATGAAGTAACATTAAACAGTACCTGTTTCCAGTGATAACATATGGATCTGAGACGTGGTCCTTAACTTCTGGCCGTATATGGAAACTGAAGATCGCTCAGAGGTATGGAGAAGGCTATTCTCGAAGTTTCCCTGCGTGATACACTTAAAAATGAGGATATCCGCAATAGAACCGAAATAACCGGCATAGCCCAACAAATTAGTAAGCTGAAGTGGCAATGGGCCGCCCATATAGCTTGAAGAACCGATATAAAAGGGCGAAGAATTTTGGTATTTGAAAAGGACGAAGAGAGAACGAAATGTGAAATATGGGTAAATCAGGAATGTCTAGAACAGGTAAATGAAATTGTATACTTGGGGAGTGCTTTCAGCCGGGATGGAAGATGTGATTTAGATGTGGATAGGCGTGTCGCTGCCGGAAACAAAGTCAATGGTGCCCTGAATGCATTAATAAAAAGGCAAGGCGTGGTGAAGAGTGCACGCCTTGCAATACATAACGCAGTGTTGGTACCGACTTTGTTATATGGCAGCGAAACCTGGGTATGCCAGAAGAAGCATAAAAGCAAGTTGAATGCAGTGGAGATGCGATCTCTTCGTAAAATGTGTGGCGTTACCATAGCCGACCGAAAGCGAAACGAAGAGATTCGCAATATGGCAGGATTGAAAGATGACCTTATCACAAAAATTGATAGGGGCGTACTCCAATGGTTTGGACACGTTGAACGAATGAGTGAAGACCGAATGGTGAAGAAAATATATAGAGCGAAAGTAAATATTAAAAGGTGTCGAGGTAGACCGAGACTAATTTTCGAAGACCATGTGAGCAAATTGCTCGAAGAGGGGAGGGTCAAGAGTACTCGGATACCTAGACGTGCATGTATGAAGAAGTTAATGAACCTGAAAGAAGCGAAAGAGGTATGTAAGGATCGTGACACTTGGCGATCTGTTCTCTCTGGCTACCCCGTTAGGGATTGTGCGTGACGATAAGTAAGTAAGTAAGTAAGTAAGAAGATAAGAAGTGTTTTCTGAGTATTTATTTTTTACTAGTTTTTACCCGCGGCAATCTTCGCTTAGAAATTAAACGATAAAACCTTCAGATTTATTATAGTGGTTTTTTTTAGAAAAACTTTCGAAAAATCATTTCAAACTTAGTTCTTTTTTGCGACTATTTCGAAAACTATGAGCTTTAAGAGAAAATGCTAATAATAATAAATAGCATATCTATTAATTCTACGTAAAAATATTCCATCAATGTAACCTTAAACTTTCATAGTTATGTTACAAAATGACGTTGAAGTAAAAAAAATTGATTAAAATCGCTATTGAAACTTTAAGAACTTTCAGAGAGGGTTTTTATATAGGATAGGATGACAAACGAGCACTCAGTTCACCTGGTGGTAAGTGGATCACATATTTTACGACTTTTGCACAAGCGGTTATATCCATACCTTTGTCATCATCATCATCATCATCATCATTATAGTCCACTTAACAAGTACACTACTGAATATAAGCCTTCCACAGGGAATGCTACAAAGCACATCTATCCTCGATTACGAATCAAGATGCAGATGCGTTGTCATCCGTGAGGACTAAGATGGAATGCCTCGTTTACAGTAAAAAAGGTTTCCGGTTTTCTACACTCACCATAGGAAACCCAGCAGTAATGCTGCTACTATATTTATTACGCTTTATTACGCTGGTGTTCTGTGAGACCATGCTCCTTCCCCGGTCGAGTCAACTCATTCGTGTTACAACTATACTACTAATATAATTGAAGCATGGCTCTACCTCCCGAAAAGGGTAGGGTCTTCATTTGAGTAAAATTGTGAACCATAAAGGTTTTGTTCGAAACTATTTTTATATTTCTTAAAATGTTTGAGATAATCATCAAAAACCATTCATTTTATGTTTTACGATAAAACAAAATAAATCTTGCATAGTTTTCGGATAAAATATAGCCTAGATGGCGTTGCTCTCTATCCGTTCGTGAAATTTTATCACAACCGGTTTAGTTACACCGCGGATTAGCCCGAACAATTATACAGACAGACAAAATGTTTCAAAAGTTATTCATGTTTCAAAAACACACAAAAACTCCGTGAGCTTTACAGCAGCTAGTTTAGATTTTACATACAGACACATAAATGTTATTTATATGTGTAGATTTATACATACTATCCTATAACTACTACAAATCAATAATGAGTACCTACCTATTGGCAATAAATTTATTTTTATTGAAACAGTATTTCTGAACAAAAATGTTTCGTTTTTGCATTGTTATAATAGCTTATTAGTTTGTTTTGTGAAATACTAAAGTACAGATCTTTGTAAACACGGCCTCAAACAAGGAAGATGTTTTTGTACATTACTATAGTATAGATAGAAAAATAATAACCGATATGGAAATGAAGTTGTTTAATATTACAGACGAATTATTAATTTAAAGAGAGGTTTAAAAATAAAACTTGGTAAGGTACCCGATAATGTATTTATGAAAGATCCCACGCTCTATAGTAATTTATACCAAAATACAAATGGAAGGAAATCGAAAGAAGCTTACAAGTAAAAAATGCAGAAGTAGTTGATGTAACAAATGTAAATACTATCATAAAAACACATTAACATATAAACAACACAACAAACACAATTCAATCAAAAGTTTCGATTATTGAAACAATAGAAAACACAATATCTTTATTTTGGTCCGAAGAAGGTTCGCCCGAAGATGAAATTTTCTTTGATATCGCTTATAATTTTAGCGGACGAGCAGTATTGTACCATAATCGACGGAGAAAGGATTATTTACAAAACGCATCTCAATCATTTGGCGTTTCAAAGGATGATTTTATAAATATTCAGTCAGGGCAATGAGTAGCGACGAGATTAAAGGGAACCAAAACAATCCCGCTTATCAAAATCAATTACGTTGCGAGTTTAGTTGGTAACATGGTAGTAAAATATGCTCATGTTTACGGTAAATACCATTTTTGGGCCCCAAATGTCAATGATATAATGAAAATAGCCGGCATCATTAATGAAGTAATTACAACTGAACTGACAGAAGTGCGATGCTACAACGATCCAGTTCTAGAGATATTCAATAGTTTAACAGAAAAACCAATGCGTATAGTCAGACCTAAATCGAGATATTCTAATAAGGTACAAAAGGCTCACCCAAAATAATTAAGTGAAAACTATTGTCATAAGTTAAAAAAAAGTTTTGTTAATACAGTGAAACGAGTAACCATTGTAACCATCATTTGCTGAGTTGCAAATGATGGTTACATTAATGAACAGATCATTAAAAGAAAGGGGTATGAAAGTGAACGCAAGTAAGACGAAAATTATGGTTTTTGAAAGAGATGAAAGTAAAACGATATGTGAAATAAGAATAGAAGGGGAGTTGATCGAGCAAGTAGATGAGTTTGTATATTTGGGGTGCGTATTTAGCAGGGATGGGAGATATGATAAGGATATAGAACGACAAGTGAACGCAGGAAACAGAGTAAATGGGGCCCTGCACTCTATTGTGAAGAGTCAAAATGTGTCAAAAAAGGCACGTATGGCAATTCACAATGCTGTGTTTGTCCCTACTTTAACGTATGGTAGTGAAAGTTGGGTATGGCAGAAGAAGCACGAGAGTAGAATAAATGCAGTAGAAATGCGGTCGTTAAGGAGTATGTTAGGGCTGAATCTGAATGACAGGGTGAAAAATTGTGTGATAAGAGAAGAGTGTGGTTTGCAAGATGATGTTGTGACCAGGATTAAGAAAGGAATGCTTCGGTGGTTTGGTCATGTGGAAAGAATGGATGAGGAAAGAGTGACAAAGAAAATTTATGTGCAGAAGTGAATGGCAGAGTCGGAAAGGGATATCCTAGGCGAAAATTTATCGACCAAATTGGCGATTTATTGAAAATGGGCCAAATTAGGAGTACCCTTAACCGACGAGCATGCATGCGTAGGTGTATGGATGTGAAGGAGGCGAGAGAGGTGTGTCAGGATCGTGCCAAATGGAAGTCTGTAGTCTCTGCCTACCCCTCTGGGTGACAGGCGTGAGTGTTTATGTATATGAAACGCACATAATTTTTCCATTAGACATGTGGCAATCATTCATTTCTATTGACCGAATCCTTCTAGTACATTTTGTCACGCGTATCCATTTGAATGAACGATGGTATATTTCGATCGATCATTCAAATGGACCATTTCAGGCTCCAGTACTTTGTGAGTTTTTGAGATCCATTGGGAACCAGAAATTTTCTATTTGAGATTTATAATAGCGCCATCTACTGCATGCTATAGGTAATAAAGTCATTTTATCGAACTAAAACTTATTGACCTTCAAGGTGGTGTGTTTGTGATTTATATGTGATTTAGATGTGGATAGGCGTGTCGCCGCCGGAAACAAAGTCAATGGTGCCCTGAATGCATTAGTAAAAAGGCAAGGCGTGGTGAAGAGTGCACACCTTGCAATACATAACGCAGTGTTGGTACCGACTTTGTTATATGGCAGCGAAACCTGGGTATGCCAGAAGAAGCATAAAAGCAAGTTGAATGCAGTGGAGATGCGATCTCTTCGTAAAATGTGTGGCGTTACCATAGCCGACCGAAAGCGAAACGAAGAGATTCGCAATATGGCAGGATTGAAAGATGACCTTATCACAAAAATTGATAGGGGCGTACTCCAATGGTTTGGACACGTTGAACGAATGAGTGAAGACCGAATGGTGAAGAAAATATATAGAGCGAAAGTAAATATTAAAAGGTGTCGAGGTAGACCGAGACTAACTTTCGAAGACCATGTGAGCAAATTGCTCGAAGAGGGGAGGGTCAAGAGTACTCGGATACCTAGACGTGCATGTATGAAGAAGTTAATGAACCTGAAAGAAGCGAAAGAGGTATGTAAGGATCGTGACACTTGGCGATCTGTTCTCTCTGGCTACCCCGTTAGGGATTGTGCGTGACGATAAGTAAGTAAGTAAGTAAGTAAGGTGGTAAGTATAATCGACGCTAGATGGCATAAACACAAAAACCTTAAGTGATTCAATTGATTTGATTTGACTTTGATTGGTAACTTTATTCAATATATATTATTATAAATATTTAATAAATTTGTTTATTTTTAAATTCCTAACAATACACAATTTCATCTTACTTTACATGTCTAAAAATAGGGATTGTAACATTTATTTGCAAAAAAATTAAACTTTTACCTATTTTATACTTATATAAGTTGGTTGGAAATTATTATTTTAAATAAATATTTTGCTATGAAATCTTTTGAAGTTTTATATTTAGTAAACTCCACGAAATGACATTTTTAACTCATAGACTTAAAAAATATAATAAAACGTAAAACAATTTTTAATTTAGTTAACAATATTATAATAAAAAATCCTTAAATAATAAATGCTCCTGATACTCTGCAGTCTGCATTGTTTATTCGATTGGCCTGTTTATTCAGATCATTCGGAATTCGGCCGGTTTTTGGCTCGTTCACAATTCATACAAATCGCGGGTTAAAAAGGCGCCGTCAATTGTTTGTAATTGGTTGTACTGGTACATTCAAAAACAAATGAATGAACTATCAATACTTTTAAGTGTACCAGCTCAAACGAATGAATCATGCGTGATTGACACATGTCTATTTTTGTTTGGGGAATGGACCCAGAACAAATTTTAAGGTATTTTAATGAAATGTATGTTGATTTGGTCCTTATAATCTATAGATTACAATAGTGTTATTAGTTTTACTGCATCTAAACGGAGAAATTAACAATTAAATTATGAATCTAACAACATCCTAAAAACAAACTGAAAGCGATTTTCTAGTAGTTTTCACCGGTATTATAAGTTAAAATAGAACACTATTGAATATTTATAGTACATATAAAACTAAGTTGTAGGTATATTCAGCATTTATAGGTACATTAAGATCGATCGAAATTCTTTTCACTAATTTCGGCAAAATATAGTGCCTGTCTGTGCATAAATGTCGTATGAATTCTACTTTTGACATGTTTTGATTGATTGTGAATGTAAATCCCAAATACCATTAAAGTATTATGATTAAAGTCAAGATAAGATGACTAACGGATAGTATGTCCATTTATAATATTTATAATATTACCAACACACTGTAAGAAATATGTTTAAAAGTTGGTTGTATTACAAAAAAACAAAATACATGTATAATGGAACTCTATTTATTACTGTTACTCATAATTTCTAAAATATTCTATTAATAGTGGTACAGAAAGAGAAACTTTTTATTCATTATAGATAATAAATAATACTTATTGAAAACCACTTTTTTAATTTACCACTGGTACGGAATAACCGCTGTCTTGGGGAGAACCAGCAAGAAACTCAGGAGAATTTTTTTAAATAATACCTTACAATCGTGTATGTTACAGTTAATAACACATAACAAAATAGAAATAGCTTGGTAGTGCCCATAAATTCCTTATAATATATATATATATATATATATATATATATATATATATATATATATATATATATATATATATATATAATATATATACAAACTTAGTTTAATAAAGTTTTTGAACTTTGATGATTGATTGAGATGGGCGGACAGGAGCAGTGTCAAGACTTTGTTTTAATATGTTTTGGTTGATTACTAAGTATCTCTAAACATCTCTTATATCATAATAAAATAACTGGGTAAAACACGCTTATCTACGTAACCTTCTCAGAAATGAGAGGAGGCCTGTGCCCAGCTTTGGGACGTATACAGGCTGTAACTTTAAAGAATATTTGAAAATGTTGTGATTATAATAATATATTCTTTTATTATAGAACCAATTACGAGTAAAACACATTTCTAATTTATTTATATTTTATTCCATTATTTCATATTGCCGGTTTTAAATTATATAAATATTAAATTTTACAATAGTGTAAAAAGACGACTTTTCTATAAGATTATGGAGTTGTGTAATAAGACCAGTCACCTGCGCGGCTAGATGCAGTGTCGGCTGGTATTACCGAGATCCTTGGCTTGAATCCATCTTCATCAGCCTCGTTATCTACCACCTGGAAAGAACAGAATACATGCAATGAAAATCTGCTAATTTTACCACGTTTTCATCATGTCACTTTCTAGTTTTTCTGCCGTCCCGGGTGGAATCTTGGAATTCAAATTTTGAACAATTCCCGATGGGCTAGGGACTTGAAATTTTGATCATAGCTCAGAATCAGAAATTATAGGTGAAAAACGTGGTATATTAATTTCTTAGGACATAGTTGAAAAAAAATACACTCGTTTGTACACTTTCGTTTGTTGACAAATTATAGCAACTAGCTACTGTAGTCCAAGATTAAAAATAAGAGATCAAAAACAGAAACAGAAACTTTTTTTTAAATATAGATTATAAATAATACTTATTGAAAGTCACTTTTTTTAATTTACCACTGATTTGGAAAAAAAAACTATCCTGGGAAGAACCAGCAAGAAACCCAGCGGGATTTTTTAAATAACAGCTTACAATCATGTATGTTACAATTAACACACAATAAATTAGAATCAGCTTGGTAGAGATCACCCTACCCAGGGGTTATTATCATACACATCTGAAGTGTAAAAGAGATGTAGATAAATGTAGAAGAAACCCAGTATAATAACAGGCCATGAGGTATTCCATCTTAGTCCTCATTGAGGCCAATTCTTTATTTATGTTGGTTGCAGGTGAACAACTGATTTCTGCAACGTTCCATCGGGTGGACTGTTAGTTTTTCAATTCAATTTTTTTTAGAAGAATGGTGACAAACGAGCACACGTTCCACCTGATGGCAAGTGGGTGCTGTAGCCCATAGACATATACATCTCTATCCGATGATGAATAATAATGCAGATGCATTGTCACTCCTAAGGACTAAGATGGAATATCTTGTTCCCAGTAAAGAAAGAATTATCATTCACAACCTCTTACAACGCCGACTGTCTTACTATAAAGTTAAAGTTACAGCCTTCATACGTCCTACAAAGTGGGACGTATATAGGCTCTAAGAGAAATGAGAGAACGCTACAAGTCTTCGAAATATTTTTTTTGTTTCTCAGACATGCGGGTTTCCTCACGATGTTTTCTTTACTGTGGAGCACGTGGTAAATCAACGCTTAAAATTGCTCGCGTACTGTGAAAACTTATATATTGTATTTCAGTGTGTCTTACTACACTAAAATACAATAGTATTCGCATTTGTGTTTGCAGAAATAGATAGGTGGAATTTACTTGGGTTCCAAAGTAGTAGAACTGATGAAGATGATTCCAACGTACCTGTTTGGTTCCATCAGGAAGTACGACAAAGTACGTCCCTTCTGCTTTATCGTCCTGCCAACTGAAAACCTGCCAGTTTTCCGCGTGGCCAAAGTCACTTCCGCTCTCATAGTCGCTCACTTTGTAGGAAAACTCTTAGTTCGCTGGTTCCTGTGTATTTTGATTAGTAAGTTTGAGTAATAGGACGTGTAGTAGCGTGTAAGAATATCCCGTACCCCATATCGTCCCGTGGGTGTCGCAAGAGGTGAGACAGAGAAATACAAAGGCAACAGCGTCTTAGTAAAATAAGCTACGGTTACCAACCTGCCTACCAAGCGTGGCAACTGTGGCAAATATCCCCTTATCAGGTAACCTATGGAGTGACCCCCGCCCGGGTATGTTCAGCAGTGGTTTACGATAGTCTTTATTGAATGAATAATTAATGGCATTGATACATTTAGTAGTATTTACAAATCCCTTAAGTTGCGCGTTTGTGCAAAATGCAGCGCTAGTCGTTATTTGTGACGTTTTTAGGAGCTATATACTTCTTATTAAAATGATATATCAACTAATAAAAAAACCTATTACATTTCTACAAAATCTTGATTCCATAATAGCCAATTCCGTTTTTTTTTAAAGAAGTAAATACTTGATGAATCTTCCTACAACTAAACCACAGAAATGCGAATTAATGATTAATAATATCTCCTCATAAAGTAAACATTATTACACGTCTCATAAGCGAAGCGTTGAGGTTGTGCTCTACTCATACCTAATAGTGTTAAGTAAAGTTGCTTAATACGTAGGTAACATCATGTATTTTATTAACTGGATAAAATATCATAAATCTAAACAAGGTTATAGATATTCATAATAATAACAATGTACATTCTAGACACACAAATAACAAGGTATAACAATAATTATTATTACTCACAATTTATCTTCCGTGTACGTATTCTCTACTCAACAGTTTTAGTAAGACTGCCGCTCGTAGCTGCCGCTCAAACCGACGACATCTGTCTTTTATAGGCTTGTAATTTAACAGTGCTAAACTACAGATGGCGTTGCTTGTGTGGTTTCCGTTACAAGTTTTTATAAAATTGGATATTAAGCCGTAAGTTTTTACATTATAAGACTATAGACTATTTCTTATAATTATCTTAAACAGTTTTACATTCTAGTTATAAATATAAGCAAAGATAAATAACTAGACATAATCTAAAACATGAATGTACCCGCAGACTTTATAGGATGAAAATAATTAATTACCCACCATGTTAGTTACAACGATATAAATTATTAAAATACGCTAACAATGGAAATCACTGAATTTACAGAGCTTAAAAATGTCTTCATTTTTTAACTACCGCACTTTAAGAATATTAAAAATACACATATATCGAGAAAAATCACTCGTTTTCATGTTTCTATTATATTTAAAAGTAATTTTTGTATTTGGTGTAAAAACAAACTGTTTAAAAAAATTATCGAGGGTGCCCGGAAGTCTGTATTAATCGTAGTCATTAGAATTAATGTACCAAAACAATTCTTTTTTTATTAGGTTTAGAATCACAACGCACAGGTTCCTTTAAAAAATCAGTGAGTTATTTGTTCTCATTTAATTGTAATTAATTAAATTGTAAAAAACAACTGTTACTTTTCTACAAAAAATATTCTTATGGATCTCTTCGTTCGTCTCAAATATAGAAAAAGCGATTTTTTTCTTTTAATCAAGTGAGATTATAAGGCGTGCACTTTTGGATTTTCCAAACTTTTTTATTTTACGATTGCCACTAACGGATAGGCAATTTATTAATGAACATTTTGATCTGTTTAATTTTTTCAAAAGATAAATATTCAATTTTATAAAGAAAATATTTTAAAATTTGGGCGAATATCTTACGCGATATATTATTGTAAAGAGAGCGCGTGGAATGTATAGAACCGAATTCTGCAGGTCGTTCGCTAGGAGTAGCGCCTTAATTGGCCTCCCCTTTAGATTGTCTTGTAGACTTTTGCTATAGTTGCCACGCTAGCAAGGTGGGACGGCGAAAGAACAATGCTGCTGCCTATATCCCGTTTCAGTTTCACTCTATCCCCACTTACGACACCTAAGGGTAACAAACTAGCACACAGTCCACCTGATGGAAAGTGGTTGCTTTGGCCCATAGACATCTACATCTATCCTCGATTACGAATCAAAATGCAGATGCGTTGTCACCCTCGAGGACTAAGGTGGAATGCCTCGTTACCAGTAAAAAGGGTCTCCGGTTCTCTTAACACATCCTACGAAACACTGCAGCATTAAGCTACTATTTTACGCTGGTATTCAGTTAGAGTGTGGTCTTTCCCAGGTCGAGCAGACCCATTCGTGCTACATCTATAATTCTTATTTAACTGCAGCATGGCTCTACTACGTATAATAAAAAAATATTAATAAGAAAAGGTAAAGTGGAGAATATCTCACTTAAACGAGGGATTCAAAAAGTTTCAAAAATACTCTCGAGGAGCCGGTTTTCAACCGTTCTGATATTAGAACCAGATAAACCATCGAGTCGTCGGAAAAACATTGTTTCATGTTTTTCCGAAGACTATTCATTTTATCAGTACACTAGCGGAACGAGTACTAGAATATCCTACTCTACTTATCAAATAGTGATATTGATTCGATTTGATGAGATAAACAAACATGAGGCGTAAGGCATCTTCAACTATTCTTCATTTTACCAGTACACGAACGGAACGACTACTAGAATATCCTACTCTACTTATCAAATAGTGATATCGATTCGATTTGATGAGATAAACAAACAGCTACTTCAGTGTATTAAGTGATGGTTTTAAAGGAAGGGAGAAATTACTTTTAAAAACCTAAGCAATTTTGTTAGAAGCTGCTTTGAAATGCACGAGGGTTTACAACTTATTTGCATATACGTCATTTTAAATGTAAATTTTCTTGTTAAGTCGTGCCCATTTTCCTTGCAGTAGCTAGACACCTATTTAGACCACATACTTGCATACTTTAAAGCAATTGATAATTTAAGAGTAAATTTCATGTAAATAATATTTATTTGAAATTTCTTAAAAATTAAATTATATTTCGAATTAACCCGATTATTATTTTCATCGCTAAATCTATGTCATCATCATCATCTTCACAAGTCCACTGCTGAATATAGGCCTCCTCCAAGGTATGCCACAAAGCACGGTCCTGAGCCACCTGCATCCATCGACTTCCTGCATGTCTTACCAGGTCGTCACTCCATCTAATGGGGGGTCTCCCTACACTTCGCCTATCGGTACGAGGCTGCCACTCAAGAACGCTTCTTCCCCAACGGTTGTCGGTTCTTCGAGCTATATGGCCGGCCCATTGCCACTTCAGCTTACTAATCCGTTGGGCTATGTTGGTTACTCTCGTTCTACTGCGGATATCCTCATTTCTAAGTTTATCACGCAGAGAAACTCCGAGCATAGCCCTCTCCATAGTTCGCTGAGCGACTTTGAGCGTTCTCATACGGCCAGCAGTGAAGGACCACGTCTCGGTTCCATAGGTCATCAGTGGCAGTGATGACCAAATCTATATATCATATAATAAATATGTAGAATAATCGTGCCTGTAATTATAATATTTTCTGAAAATAACAAGTCCAGGGGACTAAATAAAGGGCAGTGAACCCAAATTTTGGAATTTTTGTCTGTCTGCCTGTGTGTATTCACGATTCACGCAAAACTACTAGATTTCCATGAAATTTCGTGTGTAAATAGTTAATGACTAGGGTCTAACTATTAAACTACTTTTTATATCACAGATCACAGATTTTTTGAAAAGGAGAGTTAGTTTTTGTTCTTTTCATACAGAATGTAAATTCACATTTACGTATTATAATAAATAAATAATTTTGTGAATAAAGTCTAAAATTAGTTTTAACCGTTGCGTAATAAATTGAACTATGCCAACAATCTAAAGTAGATTGTTGCCCCATAAACATCTACATTTATCTTCCAATAAAAATCAAAATACAGATGCATTGTACATCCCCAAGAACTACCATGAGAAGGCTCATTTGAAACATGGCAGCATTATGTTGCTATTTTACGTGGGTATTCCGTGAGAGCGTGGTCCTTCCCCGTTGAAGCCGACCGACATTTGTGCTACAACCATAATATAGCTGCAGCGTGCCTCTACCACGTAAAGTGCAAATGTCACTCTTACTCCATAAATGCAAAACAAAGAAAGGTAAATGATGATTCTCGATTTAGAAATATTATTTATACTTTGCTAATACTTTACCTAATTAAAATTTTTGCAGGTAAAACTTAATTGAATATTCCTAAGAAATCCACACTTTCTCGTTTCTAAACTAAACAATTTTACACTGGGAATGCAACACGTAAGGTAAATTGTTTATGTTAGATGTTCTTTATATTTTAATTTTTTAAAAATCTAATATGAATTTAATTAGTAATACAATTACTAATTAGTTCCATATTAGATTTTTTATGCAGTTCTGTTAATCATAGCCGTACTGCAATTATTAACAGCGTATCTTAAAGTGTTGATTAACCCATTAACGCCCAAAATTAACGTTTTTACATGAGAGGGACGCAAACGAGCTCGTGACTCACCCGATGGTAAGTGACTAACGTACCGCCCATGAACAATTGCAACACCAGGGAATCGCAGATGCATTGCCGACCTTACTCTTTTCTGGAAGGAGAGTAGACTCTTTTCTTGAAGGTGTTAGGACCTGTTTAGTGCTTAAGGGTCCGTTTGGTAGGCACCTCCTCTTAACAGAAATAGCCGCCAAGTGTGCACTGCTGTGTCTCCGAAGGGTATAAATTAATAATAATATAAATAGAATATTCCCGCTAAGTATATTGAAAATTTTCAAAAACAGGGAAGTCATTGGTTTCACCCTAATTTTTGAAAATCGAGTTTTCATCAGATCTCGACGTTTGGAGATCCCAGGAATCTATTCTGACTACTTTCACGTGGACGTCCGTACGGATGCATGTATGCGTGTGTGCGCGGGCATGCGTGCTTGCGCGCGCGCGCGCGCGCTTGTGTGTGTGTGTGTGTGTGTGTGTGTGTGTGTGTGTGTGTGTGTATGTGTGCGTGTGTGCGTATGCGCTCGTGTGTGCGCGCGTGTATGCGTGTGTGCGTGTGTGTGTGTGTGTGGTGTGTGTGCGTGTGTGCGTGTGTGTGCGTGTGTGCGTGTTTGCGTGCGTGCGTGCGTGCGGACGTTCGTGTGAGTGTGCGTGCGTGCGGACGTGAGTGTGAGTGTGCGCGCGCGCGCTGTGTGTGTGTGTGTGTGTGTGTGTGTGTGTGTGTGTGTGTGTGTGGGGGTGTGTGTGTATGTTATGTGTGTGTGTGTGTGTGTGTGTGTGTGTGTGTGTGTGTGTGTGTGTGTGTGCGTGTGTGTGTGTGTGCGTGTGTGCGTGTGTGTGTGTGTGTGTGTGTGTGTGTGTGTGTGTGAGTGCGTGCGTGCGTGCGTGCGTGCGTGCGTGCGTGCGTGCGTGCGTGCGTGCGAGCGTGCGTGCGTGCGTGCGTGTGTGCGTGTGTGTGTGCGTGTGTGTGTGCGTGTGTGTGTGTGTGTGTGTGTGTGTGTGTGTGTGTGTGTGTGTTAAAACAACTTTTTTTTAACATAACATCGAGATTTCGCAACATAATTTGGTAAAATTTTGAGTGCTTTGTATTTGAAATTAGCGGGAAGTTCCAGGGACGGCCTGCAGGGTTGACTTAACTTTTTAAACAGATTACAATAAAATGTATGTTATATAATTTATATTAATTATACAAGTCACCAGTACATACGTCGTGTAGTTGAAGCATAAGAAAATCCACTAGCCCGTATCATCATGTCGATGTTTTAAAACTAAGTTAACTATACAACTAAAAACCGATTAAATATTTAAAAAAATACTGGAATTGCTTCTAATAGTACTAGAATTTACTTTAACCACTTCTTGTAAGCTCGAAATGCTTGTGTTAGGAGTGATTGACGGCAGAAGTCGAATGCGGATTTAAGCTCAAGACCTTTGAAGTTCGCGGTCCGCACCCTGCCATTAAGCTACTGTCACTTTTGGCTTCTGAATCGATAAAGAAGTTTAAACTTAATAAAAATTTTTATTATATTTGCCTGGGGACGGTTTTAAGGGTTAGATGACTATCTGTAAGAATATCCGTTATCCCATTACATCCCGTGGGTATCGTAGGAGGCGACAGAGAGAAACAAATCAGGTTGAACAGCAGCGTCTTCCAAATAATGATAAAAAATAAAAATAAAAAATACGCTTGTACAAGCATGGTTGGTTGCGCGGAAACCCATTCGTATTTATTTTTTGACGGTAGGGGTTTGCCAAAAAAATCGCTTGTCCTCTTGGTCGAAATTATTGCGTAGCGTAATTTACGTTTGTCGATTCGCGAAGCTTTTACAGCGACGTTCGTATGTCTTAGCGTCCGATTACAACTATGCCGAGTCGCTAGTATTGCGTGAACTTCAACGTGTGCATTTTTCTGAAGAAATTACAAGATTACAATCGAATAGAGCTTGTAGTCGCGCCTTTCAACGCCTTAAGCCATTTTTGCAGGATGGGATTGTAAGGGTAGGTGGACGCTTGTCCAACTCGCAGTTGAGTTTCGACCAATGGCACTCTATAGTTTTACCGCGTAAAGACCGCATCATGAATTTATTAGTTGATTACCATCATAAATTGAACTCGCACGCTGGCCCCGACTTGCTGATGTCGATCTTGCGTCAGAATTATTGGATTATTTCTGCACGTAGTTTAATACGCAATCGGGTGCACAGATGTATAGCTTGCTTTCAGGCACGCCCCAAGCCGTCATTTCCGGAAATGGCAGAACTTAGGTCTTGTAGAGTAATACAATCGGTAAAGCCCTTTACGCACACCGGGTCTGATTTCGCTGGTCCGTTTAAGGTCACGCTCACTCGCGGGCGTGGTTTAAGATCCACAAAGGCTTACGTCTGCATTTTCGTATGTCTAACTACTCGAGCGGTGCATATAGAACTCGTTGGTGATCTAAGTACAGCAGGCTTTATGGGTGCATTTAAAAGATTTCTATCCCGCCGTGGCCCTGTAAGTAAATTGTATTCGGATAACGGTACGAACTACGTCGGTGCAAAACGTATTTTATCAGAACTACGTGAGCTCTTAGCTAGCAAGTATTATAATTCGGAGTTCGCTCACATTCTAGCCGAGAACCGCATTGAGTGGTCTCTGAACGTCCCAGCCGCGAGTCATTTTGGGGGCAATTGGGAGACTAATATTAAGAGTCTAAAGAGTCACTTATACCGAGTAATAGGAGATCAAATTTTGTCCTTCGAAGAGCTAAGTACGGTGCTCGCTCAAATTGAATGCGTAATGAATAGCCTCTCACTTTGTCGTACGTTGTCTAGTGACCCCTCGGAACCGCTGGCTCTAACTCCAGCACATTTTTTGAATTTAACGCCTTTAAAGTACTTGCCCGCCGCAGATATGGATGAGAACAGACTTAGCATTTCCGCACGCCGCAAATTATTAGACCGGTTAGTGCAATCTATTTGGAAACGATGGAGGATGGAATACTTGCATACTTTGCAGTCTCGGCAAAAATGGAACACAAAAACTGAGCCTTTAGCTGTAGGAACTGTAGTTGTGCTCATCAAAGAGAATACACCGCCTCTCCATTGGCCGTTAAGAATTGTAGAAGAGGTCTTTCCCGGTTCCGACGGAGTAGTTAGGGTAGCTCGCGTTAAGACTACGGTTGGGTCTTACCTGCGTCCTGTTGTCCGTTTGTGCCCCTTGCCCCTTCCATAATTTAAATTAGCTTTCTAGATTAGAAATTGTAGTTGAATTTAGGTAATCTTAGCGTTAGTTAGTTATTTTGTTAGTTTGATCTTAGCTCTAGTTGGTTTAGTTAATTTTGAAGAAAATCCTTCAAGGGCGGGGGAGATGGTTGCGCGGAAAACCATTCGTATTTATTTTTTGACGGTAGGGGTTTGCCAAATCGTTTATCCCTTTCCAAACGATATCATTCATATCCTCCTATCGACACATCGGGGTGGTGGGGTGGGAGGGGAAAGAAGATGATTATAGAATATCACGTAATCATCGCAACCGAAGGAATAAAAGGCACGCGCGACCGACGCGCGCCCTCTTCCCGCCGCACTCGTCGTTGAAACCACACCGCTTCTCTCCCGACGTATCTCTGGGGACCCAGAGAGTCTACCCAGAGTATCTTCCAGAAGTCGCAGCTATAGTGCCCAAGCAGCATAGAAGAAAACACCCCGGTGAGTGAACGTTCCTAATAATATTTCCTGCTTGATATAATTGTTTTTAATAGTTAATCCGCTCCAATTTTATTTTCTCCTAATCCAGCAGGATTCCTTTCATAGATTTGGCAAATAATATTTCGTTTTAGGGAAGAGCAAGTGCATTGTACCGCGTGCTATAGTAGCCATTTTATGTAAGCGTAGAAGCAATCACATATACAGTCCACTTTAGTTAATATCTCGCGTAATAGGTTTAAGGTTCGACCGGGGAATTAGACTTCGGTAACCTTAGGCTCGTCGCTCCACCAATGGTAGCTATGGAAAACATCCACCCTATGAGGCAATCTAAGGGTTATTCCTGTATTCAGCTGTGGACTTTAACAGGTTGTAATGGTAACGGTTTTGGGTTGGCAGTGATCACTTCATCCCGGGGTTTATTTATTATTATGTATTTATTCTGTTAATATATTAATAGGCATTTTTATAAAATGCTAGCGATTCGCCCCGGTTTTGCACGGATGATTTTTGCAACTCGACATCAGTGCAACCTACCGGGTCCAATTAAGTTTTTAACCATCCAGGGATCCACTCAAATACACACAAAAATCATCAAATTTGGTCGAGCCGAGAGCGTTAAACGTTTTATTAGAAGTAAGCGATAAATAAATATTGACGTTTACGAATAAAATATTAGTTCTATGGAGTCAAATAAGATGCATAACTAGCTACAAATAAAAAGTTTAAAGCGAATGCCCAATCACTAAATTTTATGGTTCTATTTGTTTCAGTGTTGGTAGTATTTGTTTCTTCGTATTTTATGCGTTGCCATACCATTCATTAGATTTAAAGGCATACTACAATTAACTCACAGAAGGTAGCGCGTATCGTAACGACACATTTGTTTGGATGCTATACATTGTTACTCGCCTAAGTTGACATCTTTCAACCGACAGCGCCATCTAGTATCGAATTGAAGAACTAAGCTTTCTGGAAGCCCCAAACCCGAACTTTCTGTACTTGGTCAGTTGGCGCGCGTATTTACTTGAATATTCTGGAATATTCTGGATGTTTTCGTGGAAGAGCCTATATAAAGGCGCTGCAATACGCGATCGGGGAATTATTGAATTCGGCGAGACAAACGAAGCTTCGGAGCGGAATAAAGTGAATCAGTGTGATTAATTGTTAGTGTTTTAAGTTTCAATTGGTGTAAATAAAATTAAAGTGTTAATTTAGGTAATTCTATCGGCAATTTTTTTGTCACGAACCTCAAGCTCGTAACAATTGGTGTCAGAAGTGGGATAAAATCATGCCGATTTTACCTAAGGAGGAAACGGAGGCTGTTCGTACCCGCAGTCAACGCCAGTTTGAGACAGACCAGAGAAGATTTGGTGGTGCAACGCCGCAGACGTCGGAGGGCCAGCCGCCGGAACGGAGGCCAATCCGTCAGTAGCTCCTGCATCTGCAGCACCTGATTTAGGCGCTCTGATGGTGATGCTGCAGGAGCAGGCCCGCCGACGGGAGGAACAGGCCCGCTGACAGGA
Source organism: Parnassius smintheus behrii (assembly GCA_036936625.1). Taxonomy (NCBI): domain Eukaryota; kingdom Metazoa; phylum Arthropoda; class Insecta; order Lepidoptera; family Papilionidae; genus Parnassius; species Parnassius smintheus. The sequence continues at coordinate 7,333,058 of JAUPFT010000003.1, forward strand.
GGAACAGGCTCGTCGGTTCGAAGAGCAGCTGAAGCGCTTACAAGAGGAACAGGCCAGTCAGTTGAAAGAGCAGCAGGAGGAACAGGCCCGCCGACAGGAGGAACAGGCCCGTCGCTTAGAAGAGCAGCTCAAACGCGATAGGGAAAAGCAGATGCTTCTCATGAAGGACCCTCACGCTACCTTCGGGAAAGAGATAAGGGTGGTGAAGGAGAAGGTTGCTCAACATGACAACCGCCTGTCGGAAGCTGAGACCCAAATCAACCAAGTTAAGAAAACGCTGCATGGACTCAAACTTGGAGATGGAATTGCAGCCCCCGCGGTAGCTACTACACCTTCGCTACGTGGGTTCAAGGAACCACCGTTCGACGGGACTTCTTCCTGGTCGGCCTACAAAATCCAGTTCGAGGCCGTCATGGAGGCAAACGGCTGGAATAAAAGCCAGGCCATGACTGCACTCACCTGAGGCCTGCGCGACCAAGCCTTAACTGTGTTGGAAGCTCTCGGTAAGAAAGTGACCTACGAGCAGCTCCTTGAGGCATTGGAGGCGAGATATGGTGACGCTCACCTGGAACACGTCTTTCGCGCGCAGCTTAGAGATCGCGTGCAACGCAGCAACGAAAACCTGCAGCAGTGGGCCCTTGAGGTGGAGAAGATGGTTCGAAAAGCATACCAGTCTGTACCTGCGCTCATTGAAGGAAACCTGGTGCAGATATTCATCGACGGCATCCGCGACCTGGAAGTCAGAGCTGCTGTGAGGCTCGAGGACCACGAGATGCTTAAGAACGCCTTGGCCCGTGCACTGGAGGTAGAAGCCGTGCGGCAGGATCATCGTTCCCATCGCGTCAGGGAGATCGCAGCAGCTACAGTTCACGACCGAAACAAAGGATTCAGCCCTAGGTGCTATGGCTGTGGGAAAAAGGGCCATCTACGATTCAGCTACCCTAAGCGAACTGTAGAAAGGAGAGCTGATCGATCTCGAGAGGGTAGTGCAGCTAACGGCACCGCCTGGCGGTGTCAGGATCGTCATTCCCCTCGCGCTAGGAAGGTTGCAGCAGTCACGGTTCGCGACCTAAATAAAGGATACAACCCTAGGTGCTATGGCTGTGGGGAAAGGGGCCATCTTCGATCCAGCTGCCCTAAGCGAACCCTAGAAAGGGAAGGTGAACGATCTCAGGAAGGAAGTGCGGCTAACATCACCGCCTAGCAGCTGCCGGGATACGACTTTAATATCAGACATCGCAGCGGGAAATCTCATGGCAACGCAGATGCATTGTCAAGAAGACCTTGTCCTGAAGATCGGAAACATTGTACTAGGCAAGAGAGTAAGGAAGTGGTATCCGTGAGGATGCTCAGGACAGACCACCTCAGCAACGAGTGGAAGGATAGCCTACGACATGCACAGCATGAAGATCCGGACATCAAGCCGATTCTGGAGTGGATGAAGGCCCGTGCTACCAAGCCTAAGTGGAGCGACGTCTCAGCGATGATTTCGATCACTAGAAGCTATCGGGCCCAATGGGACAGCTTGCTGATTCAGGATGGTGTCCTGTGCCGTAAATGGGACAATGGTCAAAGAGACAGCTGTCGTTTGCAAATGGTTGTCCCTAAAGCTAATGTGCCGAAGGTTCTACAGCTGTGCCATAATGGTCGTTCAAGAGTCCATCTGGGAATTAAACGAACTCTACTGAAGGTCCGAGAACAGTTCTACTGGGTCCATTATCGTGACGATGTCGAGCATTGTTGTCGCACATGTACAAGTTGTGCGGCTGTGAGGGGACGTCGGACACGTAGTAGAGGAGCATCGAAATTGTACAATGTTGGTGCACCAGCCAGGCCAGCCCTTGACAATGCGGAGCCGTTACAGAAAGGCGCAAGAGGGACTCCTAAGATCGCCCATGTGGATCGCCTGGCGCGTTATTATGGGGCCGATAATGCTCGGGACGAGCATGTCTTAGGAGGGGGCAGTGTTACGCGCCTAAGTTGACATCTTTCAACCGACAGCGCCATCTAGTATCGAATTGAAGAACTAAGCTTTCTGGAAGCCCCAAACTCGAACTTTCTGCACTTGGTCGGTAGGCGCGCGTATTTACTCGAATATTGTGGAATATTCTGGATGTATTCGTGGAAGAGCCTATATAAAGGCGCTGCAATACGCGATCGGGGAAGTATTGAATTCGGCGAGACAAGCGAAGCTTCGGAGCGGAATAAAGTGAATCAGTGTGATTAATTGTTAGTGTTTTAAATTTTAATAAAAATAAAATTAAAGTGTTAATTTAGGTAATTCTATCGGCAATTTTTATTGTCACGAACCTCAAGCTCGTAACAATATCATTCAACTTCAGTGGATGTATTTATCATTCCTACGTCAACAAATAACTCTTCCAAACTTAAAACGATGTTACCGTAATTTTTCTTCTGTGGCAGCAATGTGCAGTGTACCAGCTAGCATGTAATAAAAATTTCTATAATATTCTATTTAAAATTCAACAAACCAGTTGGTAGACAATAATTGCAACGTTCTAAACGTGCTGGCAACATTATGCTGATGTGTAATCACTAGCAATTGAATTTGTGCGCAACGTGTGAATTCAATATTGGCATTTGTTTGTTGTTACGCAGACGCGACTAGAATATGTAGAGCGTTATGACCGGTTTGTGGGTTCCTGCCTGCTGTTTTGATTATAGGAAGTCAGCAAACTCGTTCGATTACTGTGGAAGAATACTTTTGGGACCGCTTGTCCAGGAAGAAAGAAAATTACAAAAGAAAAACGAATGAGTTCGTTGTCATTTTTAAAAGCTTTTATTAAACTTTATTATTCAATATATTTTAATAATTTTTAGAGTGAAAATATTTATAACAGGAAAACAAACTTGTACTTAAACGTAAAACGGCAGAGTTGAAATGCAGTCTGTCATGGCTCATGCTCGGAAGAGTACGCTCGTATGAACTGTCAAAGAAATTTAAGATTAAATGGACCTAATGTTACGGATTTTATTGAGTATATTTTAACTTTTTAATTTTTGACATTTCGCATGCCTTACACAACACTTGGTCACGGGGGAGAGTAGAACGAGGTGTTTGAGGTTCTAATGTAGTTAGCCCGGCTACCTTCAGTTCTTTAAAAATAATTTTTGGTCTGATCTACACAGAACGAGATTAGAGTTTTGGTCTTGAAGTCTTGCAGTTATAGTCTTGGATTATGATTTATTTTTATTAATTATAGGATCCTAAACAGACGGTAGCATCTATTCATCTTGTCTATTAAAATGTATTTTTTTAATATAAAAGCCTCGCGAATCATCCTTGGTGGGAATCGGTGTTCTTTTGCGAGGATACAACAATTCTTACAAATCTGATGTAATAGATGGGACCACCTTGATCATGTTTACGGATACAGACTTCCCAGAGCGTAGGTGCTTTACGTCAGCTATATGTATGTTTTTAAAGCGGGTTTTTATAGATCACTATGACATCTGCCCATAACTATAGGTGCTGGAGATTGAAAGTTAAAATTAAACGCAATAAAATCCGTAACATTATTTTCAATTAATTCGTAGTATTCGCGTATATAAGGGTCCGCCATCTAACTTTTTTTTCAACTAGTGCTTATTTCGTGAATGGCAACACTTAGCTCATGTCTATTTTGACAGGTAATTAGTTTTATTCTTCCGCTGAAAGAATATGGTTGTGTATACGCTTGAACAACGCTGGGAAATATTGCGACATTACTTTGAAAATCATGGTAATGTTGCAGAATGTGTGCGAAAATTGCGTATGGATTTTGGAAGAAATGAAGCACCGTCAGCTCCGTATGTTCGTTACCTTGTGAAAAAAGTGAAAGAAACTGGCATCCTCATCGATAAACGAACGCGTGAAAAGCCAAAAACAGTGCGTACACCCGAGAATATTGCTGCTGTGGCCGAAAGTGTGCGTGAAACGCCATCAACATCAGTTCACCGTCGTTCTCAACAATTGGATATTTCGGAGACATCATTGAGACGAATTTTGCGTAAAGACCTTGGTATGACGCCGTACAAAATCCAATTGGTTCAGGAGTTGAAGCCAACTGACCATCCAATGCGTTTTCGCTTCGCTAAGTGGGCCTGCGATCGACTTGCAGAAGATGCGGATTTTTCCAAAAAAATCATCTTTTCAGATGAAGCTCATTTCGAACTTGGCGGGTATGTAAAGAAGCAGAATTGTCGCATTTGGGGCACAGAAAACCCGCACGCATTCATCGAAAAGCCGGTGCACCCAAAACGAGTCACTGTTTGGTGCGCATTTTGGTCCAGAGGCATAATTGGGCCATTTTTCTTCGAAAATGAGCAAGTTGTGGCCGTTACAGTCAATGGCGATCGTTATCGGGCCATGTTGAACGAATTTTTGTTCACAGAAATTGAAGAGCAGGATATTGGCAACATTTGGTTTCAACAGGACGGCGCAACGTGCCGCACAGCCGACGCTACACTTGATGTTTTTCGCCCTGTTTTTGATAATCGCATTATCAGCCGCAGAGCTGATGTCGTTTGGCCACCTCGGAGCTGCGATTTGACACCGTTGGACTATTATTTGTGGGGTGCCGTCAAAGATAGGTGTTACGCCGACAAGCCAGAGACAATTGATGCTTTAAAGGACAATATTTGTGAAGCCATTGGTGACATACAGCTGCAAACAATCGATAATGTACTCAAAAATTGGACCGATCGTGTAGGCTACTGCATGGCCAGCCAAGGCAGCCATTTGAATGAAATTATTTTCCATCATTAATCGGAAGGATTGTACCTTTCAAATGAAAAAAGAAATTTGAAAAAATATTAAGTAGTTTTTTTAATAGCATTTTTTTAAAAAAAAGTTATTTGGCGGACCCGCTATAAGAAATCATTAAAATTTTAGATATATATATATATATATATATATATATATATATATATATATATATATATATATATATATATATATATATATATATGTTTAAAACATCTCTAAGTGAGTTTTCTGGTCTAATATCGTTTTTTTACAGAATACGGGTGACAAACGAGCATATAGTCCTCCTGATGATAAGTGAATGACGTGGTCCATAGACATGTACATTTATCCACGATTAAGAATTAAAACGCAGATGCGTTGTCACCCCTGAGAACTAAGATGAAATACCTCGTTTCCAGTAAAAGATAGTTTAGGGATTTCTGCACTCACCATACGAAAGACAGCCGTATTAAGCCGCTATTTTACGCTGATGTTCTGTGAGAGCGTCACCCTTCCGCAGTCGGGCCGACCCATTCGTGCTACAACCATAATATAGCTGCAACGTGGCTCTACCACGTACAAACAAAACCACGTAAAAATATTGCACAAACGGCTTTTATCTGTACCATAAACTATTGTATTCTTAACATCCTCCACACCAATAATTCATGAAAAATCACACTATGGAAATTCAGAGAGCATTCAGTAGCAAATTATTTATTATTGACCATTGTAATAGTTGATACACAACTTCATTTACATCGTTCGATGAGTTTTTATTTCTGTTAGATTGAAACACTTGAACTTGAAACACAGGTTTTTATCTTAAAATGGTAGTCTGACTACTAGAGCAGGAAGTCCTTTTACAATTATCATAGAATAAAAATTATAATATACGCCATGAGTAGTAGAAGTAGTAGAGCCATGTTGCAGTTATTTTAGTAGTGTAGTTGTAGCACGAATATATCGGCACGTCCGGGGAAGGACCACGCTCTCACAGAATACCAACGTAAAATAGTAGCTTAATGAAAAATAATAAAAGGTCGAGGATAGATGTAGATGTCTATGGGCCACAGCAACCACTTGCCATCAGGTGGACTGTGTTCTTATTTGTCACCTTATCCTGTAAAAAAATATTGCCAAACAGATCAGGAGGTCGGCTGCACCATCTGCCTGATATAAACTACAAACATTAAAAAGAGGTTGCCAATCCGCCTGTCAAGTATGTCCACGCGCGGAGAAGTTACTAAAGGAACTGTATGCATGACTGGTCATCGTGGCGATAAGATTGCTATTTCTTTTCTTGCTAACAGGCTAAGTATAGCCATTCAGCGAGGAAATGCAGCCTGCGGTCTCGGCACGATTCATCGACGATCACGGGAAATAGGACTATATGATAATTTAAGTTTTTTTTATAATTGTTTTCTATGTTGAATATATTAATTTTATTAGTGAATGAATGAAACATGTTATGTATAATGTATTATTACAAAGATTTCAATAGAATTTTATTTTTTCTCTTTTTTTAATTTCCTTTATTTATTTTAATCACTCTCACACTTTATTTTAATCCTCAGCCGAAAACTTAAAATATTTTATGCATTGGTTCGATAGAAAGTATTTACATTCTTGTAAAATGTTTTCTCGTGCATATGTAATAATGATTTGAAATTCAATTGCGGATCATTTGCATCGAGATATGATGGCCTACATTTGCCGAGGTTAAATCGCATGGAATTTTCAAACTAGTATAAAAAAAACTTGTAAGCCATATTTATTATACATCGTTATCGGGGCAGTATATGATCTTCTGAATATTCATCTTTTATAAATGGAAGGTCATGTACAACTTAATCGATTTCTAGTGTGAATCTTTAAATGTTACCAATCGACCTCATCACCCTTAACTTGTACTCACTAGTAGGTACAGGGCTGCCTTCCGTTAAATTATTCATCTATGCTGGTTTTTTATTTCTATCTAATAGATGCAAACGTTAATAAGATATTTCATAAAATATAAAATAAGGGCGAGTGCCTCGTTGATCTATTGATCGTTAACGCGAGCGCTGATCATAAGATCCTAGGTTATAAACTTGAGTCAGGTCAAAATCAGTTTAAGGGTTTTTCGCCCGGAGTTAGAAAGTGTGACTTGTCCTCTCTACCCTCCACGAATTGGGAAGCACGAAAAGCCGTTGGTTCATCGACTGATTTCTCTCCGGTTGTGTTGGATTACCTTTCCATCGGTCATCCTTTTAGAGCACTTGTGCGTGTTCGCACACACACACACACACACGTGCATTTAGGCCTATCTTTTACATCGCGCCATACATACATATATATATATATATATATATATATATATATATATATATATATATATATATATATATATATATATATAATGTGTGTGTGTGTGTGTGTGTGTGTTTAGTTATATGAAAAACAAATACGTTATACAATTTTGTCAGATGGTTACATTGTCTTATTTATATAAACCCTAGTTGTTTCATGGCTACTCGTTCACATCAATGGGGAACAATATAATGTCGCTTTCTTCGTATCGGAAGCCATATAATTTAGGTTGGACAATAATAGTGTATAGATAGGCGAACTGGGTAAGTATTTTGGTGCCCGGGCAACGAAATCTTGCAATCCAATTTTCGATATAAAACATTTTATGACCGCTGGAGAATTGAAGCAAGCCAATTAGGGTTACGTTTCTTGAGATTATAAGGGCAGTAGGCTAAAGCGTTTTTATTTGTTTGATGCTTTTTCACGAAAAATCATTCTTACATGCATAGTCAAGTCAAAATATAAAAGAAAAAGTAAAAGCCGACTTCGAAGAACTGAAAGCAATAAAATAATTTCACATTCGGAACTCGGTGCAACGATGTTGTGTATAAACGAATTAAAGCCTCGACTTTTTAATGTGATATTATTTTATTTTTTTAGTTACTTGAATTATTCTCGCTTATTTCTTATGAGCTCTGAAATGGTATGTATACATTAAATTTCATGTAAAAACCCTTTTTGTGGTGTTTGTTTATGCAGCTGCTTAAAAGAGTTTCGCAATATATCTAATTCTGTATTTTTTAAATTTGAAATGGCTATATATAGGGGATATTGTAAAAAAATATTCTTGACAACGAATAAAGATGTATTCTTATTTATTTGACCTGAGAATTTCCTTGTTATCAAAATAATGAAATATTTAATATAGATGGCTATATTTTTTCAGGAATTGGGGCGACAAACGAACAAACAGTCCAACTGAGGGTAAGTGAATGCTGTGATCTATAGATACTGATGTACATTTATCCTCGATTAAGAATCGATACGAAGATTCGTTATCACCACTGAAAGATTAGAAAAAAATTCTCATTGTCAATAAAAAGGATCCCCGATTGATTACACTTGATATAGGAAACACAGTAGTATTAAGGTGCTATTTCACGCTGGTCATTGATTTATAGTTTTGTATAACTCAATGACGCTGGTATACTGTGAGAGGGTAGTTTTTTATCTACCATTACTATTACTATTAGGTCAAGCTGTCCTATTCGTGCATAATATGGCTGCAGCGCGGCTCTAACACCAACATGGGTTACAAACGAGTACACAGTTGACCGGATGGTGTTTTTTTACACTTACCATCCGTTTACTGGAAACGAGGCATTCTGCATTTTGATTCTTAATCGACGGTAGATGTACACGTTTATAGACTACAGTGTGCTCGTTTATCAGCATTAAGCTTAAAAAACTGTAAACGTATGTTTAACGTATATCACAAAAATATAAAATACGACTTCAAAATTTCGCGGTGTGTGATAGCTAACTATATATTAAGCAGCTTAAAAATGTGACGACATAAATAATGATGTAAGTGGATATTATACTGATATTAAAGAAAATTCAGAATATCTAGCATTAAAACCAGCTCAGAAATAACATGTTAGGCGCGAAGGGAAACTATTCGTAGAACTTTTCTCATAACGAACTCGGCCGATCTCTTGAGTTGATAGTTTAATTACACCTCACTTACTTGCCAGTTTTTGTTAAATTAAACAACCTTTTTATGGCTCACTCCTTTAAAATTATTATTAATGTGAAACTGATTATTTGTAAAAGATTATATTTTAATAAATACAATTGATTTTAAATTTACCAAGTAGTGGTCGGTTCGGTGTGAAAAGCTAAAATCATTAACCGAGGCATGTAATCTACATATATTACCACTATCTGCTACGCAGAAAACGCCTGACTGTACTCCATCACTACTTGACTTAATTATTGTATCCTCTCCAGATTTTGTCCTGAAGCATGGCCAGCATGACGTTGATCTCTTCTCTCATCATGATCTCTTGTTTCTTACATACAAACTCCGTCCTCCTAAAGCAAAATCGAGAATCCTTCTGCAACGTAATTTTGGTGGAATGGACAAAGAACGTCTTCTGGAAGATACTAGTCGCATGGACTGGTCAGCTGTTGAAAATGCTTCAACAGTCGACTTGAAAGTCGAGTTATTTAACTCCTTTCTTATCCAACTTTATGACATCCGTGCCCCAGTAAAACCAATAAAAATGAAACATTTACCTGCACCTTGGTTAACTGCTAGTCTAAAAAACTTATTATAAAAAAGGATTTGCTAAAAGTAAGTTAAAAGCTGATAAATCTGAGAAAAACTTACGATATTATAATAAGGTATGGAATCGCTGCAATATATTGTGTAGGGATGCACAAAGACGCCATATTCATAAATCCGTCGAAAACGGCGACGCATCCAAAGTTTGGAAGTTTCTTCAGCCTCTTGGAGTTGGTAAAACATCTAATAATTCTCCTCATCATAATGTTGATGTTGAATTCCTTAACAAATATTTCACCTGTTCTAGCACATTAGATAGCTCAGATAAAGACCGGACTCTGAGTATTCTTTCTTCAATACCAACTCCTGATTTTCCACCGTTTAATTTCTCTCCTTTCACTGATAGTGATGTTAAAAAGAACATTTTGTCATCTCGTCCAATGCCGTGGGTGATGACAATGTTAGTGTAACATGATCTTACCTATCCTAGAATTTGTTACTCCTATCCTCACCCATATTTTGAATAAATCCATCTCCTTTTCAAAATTTCCTGATGTTTGGAAAAGTGCACTTGTAACGCCTCTCCCAAAGAAAGCCCATGCTTTGCATTTTTCCGACTTTTGTACTATCTCAATTCTCCCGTTTTTATCCAAACTCCTGGAGAAACTAGTTTCCTTTAGTTAAATCTCTACTAAATAGATATTGTATCCTGGATCCTCTCCAATCTGGTTTCCGATCGGGTCATAGTACGACAACAGCGTTGGTTAAAGTTATCGATGACATTCGACGAGGTATGGATAACAAACAACTCACTGTGTTGGTATTGCTTGATTTTAGCAATGCGTTTAACACTGTTGATTTTGACATCTTATTGAGTGTGTTACATTTTATTAACATATCTCCTCCGGTGATTGGCTGGTTTCATAGTTATCTTTACGGCCGACGACAGCGTATTCGCATCGAAGATGAGTTCTCATTTTGGTGCGAATTACGGGCTGGCGTGCCTCAAGGTGCTGTGCTGTCTCCTTTACTTTTTGCTATATTCGTTAATTCTATCTCTCAAAATATTACTTCTCTCTACCACATGTATGCAGATGATCTCCAAATCTACACTCAGTCAACTCTGTTAAATCTGCCTTCTGCTGTTGCCACCATCAACAATGACTTAGCGGCTATAAAAACCAGTGGAGTCAGCGTTATGGTCTAAAAATTAATCCGTTCAAGTCCCAGGCTATAGTAATTGGTGGTGAAGGGATGGTCTCCAGAGTTGACTGGAACAACCTACCCTCGGTGACATTAAATGACGTTGTCATACCCTACAGTAAATCTGTAAAAAATCTGGGGATATATCTAAATGCTACCTGGTCGTGGTCGCAGCAGTTAAAACAAGTAAGCAAAAATGTGTTTGCTACTATGGGTTTACTTCGTCGTTTACGTTCTTTTCTCCCCATTCCCACTAAGATTATGTTAGCACAATCCTTACTTCTCTCTATTCTCGATTATGCGGATGCAAGTTATCTCGATTTAACTGAAGAGCAACTGAACAAACTTGAGGGAATTCAAAATATTGCAATTAGGTTCATATTTGGTTTGCACAAATATGATCATGTATCCGAATACTGTTTACAGCTAAAGTGGTTACCCATTCACTTTCGCCGGAATCTGAAAACTGTATCTCTTTTGTACTGTGTGTTGTTCAATCCTTTGACTCCAAACTACTTGAAGGAAAACTTTAAGTTTCTTGGTCATGATCGACCTGATAGAGTTCTTCGGTCAGCCGGCGAACTAATTCTAGAACCATGTTCATTTCGAACAAAATTTATGAAATACATATTCTTTTACGAGCCAAGCTATAAGGTTATGGAATGAACTTCCACTCCAAATTCGACGTGCGCAAACTTCGAAAGGTTTCAAAAGTGACGTCAAGAAGCATTACCGAACACTTTGTGGTTATTGATAACCAATTCTAGCAACAGACAGTTATTCTGTGTTTTTCTTTTTTTTCTCCTCTTTGTTTTGTATTTATTTATTTATTATCTATGTATATATATATATATATATATATATATATATATATATATATATATATATATATATATATATATATATATATATATATATATATATATGTATATATATATTTATAATACCTATTTATTAATATGTATGTTTATTTTATTATTATTTTTTATGTATTATTGTGGTATTTTAACAAAATATAGTTAAGTTTATTTAGATATTAATAAATAGGTGTTATAAATATATATATATATATATATATATATATATATATATATATATATATATATATATACATATATATATATATACATATATATATATATATATATATATATATATATATATATATATATATATATATATATTTATAGTACCTATTTATTAATATGTATGTTTATTTTATTATTATTTTTTATGTATTATTGTGGTATTTTAACAAAATATAGTTAAGTTTATTTAGATATTAGAATGTAAGTGTAACATAAAACGCACCACCTCCTACTGTTCTTAATTCCAGTTTCTCCTTAGCCCAAAAGTTGTCTGGAAGAGATCACTCTTTAGCGATAAGACCGCCTTATTGTACATACGTATATATTAAGTTTTCTCTGTAATGTATTTATTCGTTGTATATGGGTGGTGTACAATAAAGTATATACTACTACTACTACTAGTGGCCGTTTTAGAATATCCCCTACCCCACATCGTCTCCTGAGTATCGTAAGAGGCGACACTAAGAAACTGAAACAGGACATGGGCTGCATGAACTTTCTGATAACAATTCATAATAATAAAGAAATTTCGGTCTTATTCAAATGGGCTTATCACATACTCGATTTTTTTTGGTGGTACGGTTTTTATAGGTAGGGTTGTTTTATCTTGTTTTTTCGTTTAGTGTTCTGTTTCTTCGTGCTTTGCTATTATATGTATACGTAATATTAGTCATCACGAAAGTTATATTCTCAGTAGATCTTGAGATCGTAAGCGCCACTGCTGATCATGTGGTTCTTGGTTCGAATCCTGGGTCAGAACAACAAAATAAGTTATTATGTTTCAACACTTTCGCCTCTCTACCTTTAGATAAAGTAATTGCATTAGACTATCTTAACTTCATGAATTATAAATTTCAGTTCATATTTGAGTTGGAGGCAAATAATTCTTTAGCTTTCTAGATATTTTATTAATACGGAATCTTGATACATACACACACATATATATATATATATATATATATATATATATATATATATATATATATATATATATATATATATATATATATATATATATATATAAACACGGTGTTTCTCTCCACAATCCTCCACGTTAGCTAAATCTGGCCGCCTCTGACCGCCGAGCTCCAATACATCAAGCAAGTTTTGCCGAAAAAAGCTTCGGGTCCCACGCCTACGTCACAGTGAACGAGTAAAACTGGCCATATTTGAGTGTGTGCTTGCTGTACTGCCATATCTCAGAGGTATCACGCAAATACAGCACAATCATAACAGCAAATATCGTAACAGCTACTTGAGGGATATTAGCTTCTAATCTGACGCATTAACAAAAATACTATCTATGATATAATACAATAGAAAAATAAAAACCGGCCAAGAGCGCGTTGGGCCACGCTCAGTGTAGGGTTCCGTAGTTTCCCGTCCGTCACAATAAGTGTTCCCACTTATGACTTTAAAGGTGGGTATCCATTATGTTCGCGCTCCAGCAGCGCTCCGCGCTCCTGCAACTGCTCCCGGTAGTGGGTACTGTAGTTTCCATCCAAGTTCAAAATGATTTTCCTGGAAAGTCCTTATAAAGTTCTACTTTTCAGATTTTTTTCATATTTTCTAAACTTATGGTTCAAAAGTCAGAGGGTTTGTTTTTAACTTTTGGAGCGATTATTTCCGAAATTATTGACAATATCAGAAAATGATTCTAGTAAACCCCTATTCATTTTTAAATACCTTTCCAACAATATCCCACGTTAGGGTTGAAATTAAAAAAAAATCACTTCCCATTTTACATATAGGGGGGCTACCCTAATAAAACATTTTTTTCCAATTTTTATTTTACCACTTTGTCGGCGTGATTGATACACATATTGGTACCAAATTTCAGCTTTCTAGTGCTAACGGTCACAGAGATTAAGCGAGGACGGACAGACGGACAGACAGACATGGCGAAACTATAAGGGTTCCTAGTTGACTACGGAACCCCAATGAACTCAAAATTAACAAATTTTAATTATTCTTTCTATTCATTCAATTTCTATTTATTCAATCAATTATTTATTTTATTATACGTGGTAGAGCCATGCTACAGTTATATTAGTAGTATAGTTGTTGCACGAATGGGTCGGCTCGACCGGGGAAGGACCACGCTCTCACAGAATACCAGCGTGAAATAGTAGCTTAATGCTGCTGTATTTCGTATGGTGAGTGTAGAGAACCGGAGACCCTTTTTACTGGAAACGAGGCATTCCATCTTAGCCCTCACGGGTGACAACGCATCTGCATTTTGATTCATAATCGAGGATAGATGTAGATGTCTATGGGCCACAGCAACCACTTACCATTAGGTGGACTGTGTGCTCGTTTGTCACGCTATTCTATAAAAAAAACATATATTATCCCTCACTCATCTCACATATGAGGAATTGAATACAGCTTTAATTCAAATCGAAGGCATACTAAATTCAAGGCCGCTTACTCCCTTGTCCTCTAATTCCAATGACCTCGTTCCAACAGGTCAGGGTGACAAACGAGCACGTTTGTCACCCTATCCTATAAAAAAAAATCCAAACACCAGCAGTTTTTAAACATTTCACTAATTTACAAAGTTAAATCTCCCTTTCATTATTTTTTTAAGCCTTGTCCTCACTTAAGGATTTTGTTTTGTATAGTGGATGCAGTTTATAAACATAAGTTTTACAAAAAAAAAAACATCCAGTACCCAGAACAATTATTTTAGTCCATAAAAATAATTGTTTTGTACGGGATTCTAACCCGCGGTCATTGCTAACCCACTACGACAGGGAGTTGTCAAAATCTACATAGCTATTGAAAATAATTCACTATTAATGATACTTAAAATATGACAAGTTTCAATGCTGTAGCTATATTATGGTTCAAACACTATTAGGTGGGCTCGACCGGGGAAGGAGAACGCTCTCACTGAATACCAGTGTAAAGTCGCTTTTACTATAATGAATGTAGAAAACCGAATATTCTTTTGACTGGTAACGAGTCATTGTATGTTTCACCATGTGGTGGTGGTGTAATAACCCACGGTATGATATGGGGTAGTAGATATTATCTACTACCCCATATCATACCATGGGTGTTGTAAGAAGTAACAGAGGGAAAATATCAGTAGATGGGCAGCAGCGTCTTCCTTTGCCTCGTTTGCCAAGCGTGGCAACTATGGTAAATATTTCCCCTACAAAGCAATCTAAGGAGGAGGCCTATGTTCAGCAGTAGACTTTAATAGGCTGTAACGGTAAGGGAGTAATTCTATCTTAGTCCTCAGGGTTGACATCGTGTAACGTTGCACGTACATGTATGCATAATTATAATTACCCTGCTCGACCACCTCGCGGCCACATAGGGGAGTACCTGACTCCGCCAGTGAAGCCAGACGGGCATTTTTTTTAAAATTATCGGAACCACGCCCACGACCTTTCTTTTACCAATATATAAATTTTTTTTTGACTGGTTGTTGTCTCATTATCAATACCAGCCGGAACAATCGCATCTGCTTTTTTTGATTCTTACGCTAGGACAGATGAACATAGGTGTTTACGCGCCATAGAATCTTTTCATCATGTGGGAAGTGTGCCCGTGTGTACATTCCTATCCTATAAAATAACATAAATATTTTCCACAGTTTTCCGTGTAGTTGCAGGTGGCTTAGTGGTAATATTAGGTTAGCGTGAAGGGCAATCGTGTCTTCAAACTTTGCTCATAATAAATTGGTTCGTAGCGCCTTGTAAGAAGTTTAATTACAAGGGAATTGCTTAACTTACTTTTATGAATAAAAAGTTAAGCATCAGTTTTATTGAAATTTACAGCTTGTTTTATACTGTTTCTCTTACTCTTCAAACTGGCACTGCAGTATGGTATGTACTTCTAAGAGGCAGATACATTGTTACCCAGGACTAAGATGAAATGCCTCGTTACCATTAAAAAGAATCTCTGGCTCTCATCACTCACTATACAGAATACAGAGGCATTCTGATAAACGTGAAGTATCTCATCATATTTATGGCAGAAGATCTGTCACAATATTTATGGGAAATTTTATAAAGCAGTAGTTGAAAGGAAGTCACACACATACACACACACACACACACACACACATACGCACGCACGCACGCATGCACGCACGCACGCACGTACGCACGCACGCACGCACGCACCACGCATGCACGCACGCACGCACACACGCCCGCACGCACGCACGCATGTACTCACGCACGCACACACGCACGCACTCACGCACGCACACACGCTCGCATGCACGCACGCACGCACGCACGCACGCGCGCACGTACGCACGCGCGCACGCACGCACGCACGCACGCACGGACGCACGCACGCACGCACTCATGCACGCACGCACGCACGCACGCACGCACGCTCGCACGCACGCACGCACGCACGCTCGCACGCACGCACCGATGCACGCACGCACGCACGCACGCACGCACGCAAATACGAGCGCACGCACGCACGCACGCACGCAAACACGAGCGCACGCACGCACGCACGCACGCACGCACGCACGCACGCACGCACGCACGCACGCACGCATGCACGCACGCGCGCACGCACGCACGCACGCACGCACTGATGCACGCACGCATACACGCACGCACGCACGCACGCACGCGCGCACGTACGCACGCACGCACGCACGAACGCACGCACGCACTCATTGACGCACTCACGCACGCATGCACGCGCGCACGCACACACGCACGCACGCACGCAATCACGGACGCATGCACGCACGCACACACGCCCGCACGCACGCACGCACGCACACATGCACACACGCACACACGTACACACGCATACACGCTCACACACACACTCACACACACACACACACACACACACACACACACACATACAGAGAGAAAGAGAGAGAGAGAGAGAGAAGATGTTTTTTGGCCTAATGATATTTGCTAAGTAAATTCGAATGAATTTTCTAAATGTAAAAGTCTGAAAAGTGTGTCGAGGTCATTTGCATGTACTAAACTAAACAGTCTATGTAACTCATGAACTGCTTTATGTACTTTCGCTGGCTCTTGAAACATTGTGTTTGAGTTCCGAATCACGATGCATTTTAGCACAATAAAGTTTTAAAATCTGTTTATCATTGTGCAAGTTATATTTTAGAATGAATAAAGCGGTATCAATAAAAGCGTCACCTTTTATCAACCTCATCAATGACCTTTTTTATTAACGTTCATGCCTTTGAATAGCGTTTGTCGAATGCCATAAAACTTTTGTTGTCATTACGTGGTTTCAAAATAAAAGCTTTATCGATCTACGTCTGCGACCGTTTGTGAAATTACCTGCTCTGATTTTGCTTTAAATAATACAAAGTACTACTAATACCTTTCCTACTTTAGGAATTATGTTTTTACGTGTTAGAGTTATTCCGCAGCAATATTATGGTTATAGCTCGAATAGGTCGGCTCGAATGGGGAAGGATCACGCTCTTGTATCAGTAGGAAAATGCAGCTTAATATCGCTATATTTCGTATGATGAATATTGGAAACCAGAGACATTTTACTGGAAACGAAGCATTCTGTCTTAGTTCTCAGTGGTGTGAACTCATCTGCGTTTTTATCCTTGATTAAGTATAGATATAGGTGGCTATGGGCAACAGCATCCACGTACCACACAGGTGAACTCTGTGTTCGTTTGTCACTTCTATTATGTAATTAAAAAAAACCTAACGATAATAATATTGACCGTATGTGTAGCCTCAGCGCAAGAGGATCCGTTGTCACATTACATCCCGTGGATGTCATTAGTAGCGACTATGGAGAAGGCTAGAAAAACCTTGTGGTCTTCGATAGATAGTGGTATAAGTATATACCCAGACTTGTTATAGGGGGCAGCAGAAATTTCATGTACAGCAGTGAACTGATGAACAACTTAACATATAATTATTTGTCCATTACTGTTATGGTCACTGGTGTAAATACAAGGCATTATTGAGTTCCTTTGTCGGTAAATGGTTAAGGGTTCTCATAAAATTTAAAGGTGTATGCCTGTAAAGGTTATTGCATACATAATAAAGAAAAAACGTGGATCATTTAAAACTAAATTAACTCAGTTTCAAAATTATTTAAGAGTTACAGTTTCATGTCAAAAACTTAGCAGTATTCAATTAAACGAACTTAATGCACGATTGTCTTAAATTGAGGAACTTTATACCGATTTCGATACCGTTCAGTTAGATATAGAAACTTCTTCTGAAATTTCAGAGGAAGAGAAGGAGTTTCAAGAAAGAGAATCTTTCGAGGCACAGTGCTTCAGTGCCGTGGGTACCGCACGCGATTTGCTGGATAGACATGGCGGTGGCAGGGCTGCCTCCGCGGACAACGGCAGCGGCGGCGGGTCTGGCGCAGGCTCCCGGACTGCATGCACCAACAAGCCAGGTAGATCCAGCCGTAAGCTGCCTACCATAAATTTGCCAACCTTTTCTGGCCGCTATCAAGACTGGCTCGAATTCAACGACACATTCATTTCATTAATTCATTTAGACACATCCATTCCTAAAATTAATAAGTTTTATTACCTTCGAGCTTCACTCAAAGACAGCGCTGCTGAAGTCATTCGTTCATTAGATTTTTCATCAGACAATTACGACATCGCTTGAAGTCACTCTGTGAACGTCATCACAACAATAAACTTTTAATTCATAACCACATTCAAGATTTATTTAATATCGAGCATATCTATAGGGAATCATCCAAAGCGCTGCGTAAAACTATAGACACAATACACAAAAACCTAAGAGCACTCAAAGCACTCAAACTTCCTACAGAACATTGGAATGCACTTATTATCTTTTTGGTCTCAAGTAAATTGGACCCTATCTCCTTAAGAGAATGGGAATCCCGCTTATTTGACGCACCTCCTTTGGAAACGTTTATTTCGTTTTTAAGAAATCGAGCTGATTTCCCTGAGACCATAGAAGAAGCTCATCCCAGACGCAGACATAGCGATATCACTCACACAAAACCTAGGTAATTCATCGTCACTCTTTCTACTCGTACTTCATCCACTTACAAACAACATTCATACAATCAACATTTATACAACCGACATTCACGCAACCTCTCATGCCCGTTGTGTAAGAATAATCATACAATTTATAACTGTTCTAAGTTCAAATCATTACCAATAGAAACACGCATACAAAGGGTGCAGCAATTAAAATTGTGCATTAATTGTTTACGCACAGGCCATGATCACACCAAATGTAAGTTAGGTTCCTGCAGGGTATGTTCAAAACAACATAACACTATGCTTCACCTGGAACCCCGAGAAGCTGCAACTTCACCGGCCTCCAGGGAGAGCAGCATCTGTGTGGCACAGCTAGGGAATACCACAAGCACACAACCACAAATCACACAAACAAATATTGCTCTTTCATCCATACATCAATGTTATGTTCTCTTATCTACAGCTGTTGTTGACATTGTTACCCCTGATGGTAGAAAACATAAAATACGTGCTTTGTTAGATAATGGAAGCACTTCGTGCTTCATAACAAAAAATATTTGTGATAAATTAAATCTACCTATACAGTCAACATCAGTTTCTGTGGAAGGGTTGAACGGTCAGTCACTCATACAAAATCGATGTTATATAACAATTTCATCACTTTTTGAACCATACATACAAGACATAAACTGTTATGTAGTACCACAAATCACTCAATCATTGCCAATCATTGAAATCGATTGTTCTTCAATAAACATTCCACAAAACATACATCTCTCTGATCCACATTTTTATAAGCCTTCGAGTATCAATATTTTATTCAACGCAGATACATTTTGGCGTATTTTAAATACAGAACGCATTTCTTTAGGAAAAAACAAACCATTCTTAAACAAAACAAAACTAGGATGGCTAGTCTCGGGCTCCATCCCTTTTCATACAAAAAAAAAAACACATGAATACAGTCCAATGCCAGTTCTCACACGACTTTGAGTTGCAAGAAGAATTGAATAAATTCTTTGAATTGGAAACAGTTACTTCATCTCGCACATTTTGCAAGGAAGATCACGAGTGTGAACAGTCATTTAAAAATACAACGACCCGTCAAAGTGACGGTCGGATCATAGTTACTATACCATTAAAATATTCACCACAATTACTAGGTAGTTCTCATGAGCAAGCCATGTCGAGATTTTTATCATTGGAACGTAAATTTGCAGGTGATCCTCCTTTCAAAACAAGATACATTGACTTCATGAAAGAATACCTAACCTTAGGCCATATGTCTTTAAATGAAGACAACAATGAAATTAATTCATATTACAGACCTCATCATGGGGTGCTCAGAAAATCCAGTCTAACAACCAACCTGCAAGTAGTGTTCGACGCTTCCGCAGCGACATCTAACGGTATTTCATTTAATCAACTCCAGCATGTTGGGCCAAGTGTACAAGATGACCTTGTTAGTATTTTAATAATAATGTTGAAAAAATGTATAGAAATGTTCTTATCAATGAAAATCAACGCTGTTTACAGCAAATTTTATGGCGTTTCAACCCTTCTGAGGAGGTAAAGAAATATATATTAAATACAGTTACTTATGGGACCGCATCGGCCCCGTATCTCACCACACGATGTCTTGTTCAGTTGGGCCAAGAGTGCACAGACACACACAAACAAGGAACTATACTTCATGACTTTTACGTGGATGATTACATTTCAGGCCACGACTCTATGAGGAACTTATACGCATATGCAAGGGCGTTACTACACAACTACAAACAGGGCAGTTTAATTTACGCAAATGGTGGTCTAATAGTAAACTTATTTTGGACCCTATACAAAAAAATAACTTAACAGACGAACTATTATTACTAACTAATGACTTTAAACAATGACAGTTGCGCTAAAACATTAGGTCTTCTTTGGGATAGTAGACTGGACACATTATTATTTTCGTTTACATTTGACATAAAAAAAACATAAAATCTAGTAAAAGATCAGTCCTTTCAACAATTTCTCAAATATTTGACCCATTAGGGCTTATCATCATCAATCCATGCATACTACAGGCAAAATTATTATTACAAAAATTGTGGGCTGCAAATATATCATGGGACGATGAATTACCCCCTGAACTTTCACACAGTTGGAATATATTTAAAAAAAATTTAATTCATATAAACAAGATTAAGGTACCTAGATACATAATATGTAACTCACCATTAAAATAGAAATTCATGCTTTCAGTGACGCATCCTGCAACGTATACAGCGCCTGTATTTATCTCAGATCAATTGATAAAAACAATAAAATTCAGACAAAACTTCTATTAGCCAAAAGCAAGGTCTGAAACGCCAAACGCCACTGAAACAATTATCCACACCTAGGTTAGAACTCTGCAGTGCGCTATCGGCGTCACGTTTAGCTAACAAGGTAAAAAATTCATTACGACTTAATGTTCAAGATAGCATCTATTGGTGCGATTCTACCATAGTATTAGGTTGGATTAAAACATCTAAATCGAATTTAAAATTTTTTGTATTAAATAGAATTAATAAAATCACAGAACACACAGATCAATCTTCTTGGCGATACATTCCCACACAGTTAAATCCAGTAGATATCGGGTCCAGATGTTTGAACGCAGCTCAGTTGAACAATGCGGATCTCTGGTGGTCAGGTCCTCCATTTTTATCACACGACGAATCGTCTTGGCCGCAGCAGCCACAGCTGATTCAAACAGCTGACTGACCTTAAACAAAAATTCGATGTCATTTATCATTAAATAATAATTTCACAATCAATTTGATTAATCGTTATTCAAGCATTACAAAATTATTACACGTAACTGCTTGTGTATTTAGATTTATTTACAATATTCGAAACAAATCAAATAAATTAAATTAATGTTTAAAGGTTTCGGAACTTACCATGGCTAATAATTATTTATGTAAGACGGTTCAACAAGAATTATTTCCTGTTGAATATTCCATTCTTGCACAGAATAAACAGCTGTCACCTAAAAATAAATTAAGTTCTCAGACACCATTCATAGATAACAGCGGTGTGATGAGAGTTGGAGGCAGGTTAAGGAATAACACAATAATAATATAATACAATTATAATATATAAATACAGTTATGACACAAAACACCCAATCATACTTCACGCTTCACATTTTTGACTATGTTAATTTTCAAACATCAACACACACTTCTCATGCACGCAGGACCACAATTATTTTTATTAAGTATTTGTCACAAATATTGGCCAGTAGGAGGGAGAAATTTAGCAAGAAAAACAGTTAAAAATGCATAAAATGATGTCGCTTTTCAGGTAAAACTATACAGCCTATCATGGGTAATCTCCCTTCTGAAAGAACTCACACTGAACATGTTTTTTCTAACACAGCTGTTGGTTGTGCCGGGACAGTAATGATATAAAATATTTATACGTGGTAGAGCCATGCTACAGTTATATTAGTAGTATAGTTGTAGCACGAATAGTTCGGCTCGACCGGGGAAGGACCACGCTCTCACAGAATACCAGCGTGAAATAGTAGCGTAATGCTGCTGTATTTCGTATGATGAGTGTAGAGAACCGGAGACCCTTTTTACTGGAAACGAGGCATTCCATCTCAGTTCTCACGGGTGACAACGCATCTACATTTTGATTTTAAATGGAGGATTGATGTAGATGTCTACGGGCCGCAGCACTCACTTACCATCAGGTGTACTGTGTGCTCGTTTGTCACGCTATTCTATTAAAAAAAACATATATTATCCCTCGCTCATCTCACAAATGAGGAATTGAATACAGCTTTAATTCAAATCGAAGGCATACTAAATTCAAGGCCGCTTACTCCCTTGTCCTCTAATTCCAATGACCTCGTTCCCCTGACAGCTGAACACTTCCTCATTGGACGAACCTTAACTAACTTACCACTTCCACAGGTGGATGAACATTCAATGATTCACAGTCTTTCACGTTACGAGCGAATCAAGGCGCTCGTTAATCATTTTTGGAAAAGATATCACAAAGAGTATGTTGCAGAACTGCAAATGCGAAATAAGTGGCGCAAGGATGTAGGTCACATCAACCTGGGGGACATGGTTTTAATCAAGGAGGACCGGCTACCCCCCAATCGGTGGCTCCTAGGAAGGGTCACGCAACTTTATCCCGGCTCTGACGGCATCAACCACGTCGCTGACGTCACCACCAGCACGGGAACGCTGCGACGAGCATACAATCGACTGTGCCGCCTACCAGCACTATTGGAACAGCGGGGTGTTCCAAGGGCGGGAGAAGATGAAACTAAGACGCCTCCCACCACCGCTTCAGTTGGCTACCGAATCTCGAACGCGCATGACGTGTCCACAATTTCTGCTTTTAGAGTCAGAGTCAATTCTATAGTTAGTTATTGTGGAATCGATATTATATATATTTATAACACAACAGCAAGTTTTTATTTTAATTGTCCGAAGAAGCCTTCCCATATATATATATATATATATATATATATATATATATATATATATATATATATATATACTTTGTATATATATATTTTAATATATCTACACTTTATGTATTATGTTCGCACCTGGCAACAATTGTCCTTTGCACCCAGGGTTGACCGGCAGAGAATGCGACATGGCATTAGGTCCGCCCAATGTACCCTTTAGCTTAAAGTGTTACATGTAAGTTTTAAATAAATAAATAAATAAAAATAAAATAAACTCTAACGCACGTCACCTAGAGAGGTAGGCAGAGACTACGGACTTCCATTTGGTACGATCCTGACACACATCTCTCCCCTCCTTTAATACTTTCGTTTATTACTTCCAATCCGCCTTGTTTTCGCCACTTTGGTCAATAAAATTTCATCTTGGACGTGCCTTAATGACTCTACCGCTCACATCTGCAATATTAATTTGCTTTGTCACTCTTTACTCCTTCATTCTTTCTACATTACCAAACTACTGAAGGATTTCTTTCATAATCCTGGTCACAACATTATCTTGCAAACAACTCATTCTCACCCTGTTCTCATTCAGATTCAGCTCCAGCATACTTTTTATACATATTTTATATACGCTAAGTATAGTATTCTATTGATACTTAGTGTGTATATGCGGGGTTATTTCTGTAATTTTCTGTGTTCTCTGCCTTTGTACTGTTATCTATCACTATCCTTAGGTTGACTGGCAGATAATGCTTTTAGCATTAAGGTCGCCTTTTGAACATGCACTGCCGAAAAAATACGTCCCACAGCTGGGCACACGTCTCCTGTCATTCCTGAGAGGGCTGCAGGGTAACGAAATGACTCCAATTCATGTTGGCGAATTGCATATATCTTCGAAATATATTTTTTTAATTTCTGAAATTTGCAGATTCAATCACGATGTTTTTCTTTACAGCCGATTATTATCGAATTTAAGATAACTAACGATTGGTAACGAATATAGGTTCATAGGGATCGATCCCAGGTTAATCGCGTTCACGTACTGTGAACTTTACAGCGAGCCCTTGGCCCTATCTAACTACAACAGCTACTTAAGAATCACAAAGTTTGGTAATAATTTCTGCGGTGACAGTTTACCCGAATATCAAGAAAGAGTAGACTACGCTAGACATAAACTTAGTTAATTTTTTTCCGAGGTGAGCCTAAAGGGGACGGACTATAACTTGTGAAGTTGAGCCAGCGTTGGAATTATTTCTCGTGTAGTGGTAGTGTAGATATTTAACCTTCACCTGATTGCTTAGGAAAAGACGTGTCCGTACCTCTTCCAAATCACATGACCCTAGACTTATAAGACCTTACTCATAAAAATACGTTAATTTAAGTATAATGTTTAAATTTGATTTCTTTTTCCTCATTAAGTGATAATAGAAAAAGACAAATATTGAGTTCATTAATACTTAAGTTAAGCAGGCTATAACCTTCGATTATGAAGTAACATTAAACAGTACCTGTTGCCAGTGATAACATATGGATCTGAGACATGGTCCTTAACTTCTGGCCGTATAAGGAAACTGAAAATCGCTCAGAGGTATGGAGAAGGCTATTCTCGAAGTTTCCCTGCGTAATAGACTTAGAAATGAGGATATCCGCAATAGAACCGAAATAACCAGCATAGCCCAACAAATTAGTAAGCTGAAGTGGCAATGGGCCGCCCATATAGCTTGAAGAACCGATATAAAAGGGCGAAGAAGATAAGAAGTGTTATCTGAGTATTTATTTTTTACTAGTTTTTACCCGCGGCAATCTTCGCTTAGAAATTAAACGATAAAACCTTCAGATTTATTATAGTGGTTTTTTTTAGAAAAACTTTCGAAGAATCATTTCAAACTTAGTTCTTTTTTGCGACTATTTCGAAAACTATGAGCTTTAAGAGAAAATGCTAATAATAGTAAATAGCATATTATCTATTAATTCTACGTAAAAATATTCTATCAATGTAACCTTAAACTTTCATAGTTATGTTACAAAATGACGTTGAAGTAAAAAAAATTGATTAAAATCGCTATTGAAATTTTAAAAACTTTCAGAGAGGGTTTTTTTATAGGATAGGATGACAAACGAGCACACAGTTCACCTGGTGGTAAGTGGATCACATGCTTTACGACTTTTGCACAAGCGGTTATATCCATACCTTTGTCATCATCATCATCATCATCATTATAGTCCACTTAACAAGTACACTACTGAATATAAGCCTTCCACAGGGAATGCTACAAAGCACATCTATCCTCGATTACGAATCAAGATGCAGATGCGTTGTCATCCGTGAGGACTAAGATGGAATGCCTCGTTTACAGTAAAAAAAGGTTTCCGGTTTTCTACACTCAGCATAGGAAACCCAGCAGTAATGCTGCTACTATATTTATTACGCTTTATTACGCTGGTGTTCTGTGAGAGCATGCTCCTTCCCCGGTCGAGTCAACTCATTCGTGTTACAACTATACTACTAATATAATTGAAGCATGGCTCTATCTCCCGAAAAGGGTAGGGTCTTCATTTGAGTAAAATTGTAAACCATAAAAGTTTTGTTCGAAACTATTTTTATATTTCTTAAAATGTTTGAGATAATCACCAAAAACCATTCATTTTATGTTTTACGATTAAACAAAATAAATATTGCATAGTTTTCGGATAAAATATAGCCTAGATGGCGTTGCTCTCTATCCGTTCGTGAAAATTCATCACAACCGGTTTAGTTACACCGCGGATTAACCCGAACAAACATACAGACAGACAAAATGTTTCAAAAGTTATTCATGTTTCAAAAACACACAAAAACTCCGTGAGCTTTACAGCAGCTAGTTTAGATTTTACATACAGACACATAAATGTTATTTATATGTGTAGATTTATACATACTATCCTATAACTACTACAAATCAATAATGAGTACCTACCTATTGGCAATAAATTTATTTTTATTGAAACAGTATTTCTGAACAAAAATGTTTCGTGTTTGCATTGTTATAATAGCTTATCAGTTTGTTTTGTGTAATACTAAAGTATAAATCTTTGTAAACACGGCCTCAAACAAGGAAGATGTTTTTGTACATTACTATAGTATAGATAGAAAAATAATAACCGATATGGAAGTGAAGTTGTTTAATATTACAGACGAATTATTAATTTAAGGAGAGGTTTCAAAATAGAACTTGGTAAGGTACCCGATAATGTATTTAGGAAAGATCCCACGCTCTATAGTAATTTATACCAAAATACAAATGGAAGGAAATCGAAAGAAGCTTACAAGTAAAAAATGCAGAAGTAGTTGATGTAACAAATGTAAATACTATCATAAAAAACACATTAACATATAAACAACACAACAAACACAATTCAATCAAAAGTTTCGATTATTGAAACAATAGAAACCACAATATCTTCATTTTGGTCCGAAAAAGGTTCGCCCGAAGATGAAATTTTCTTTGATATCGCTTATAACTTTAACGGACGAGCAGTATTGTACCATAATCGATGGAGAAAGGATTATTTACAAAACGCATCTCAATCATTTGGCGTTTCAAAAGATGATTTTACAAATATTCAGTCAGGGCAACGAGTAACGACGAGATTAAAGGGAACCAAAACAATCCCGCTTATCAAAATCAATTACGTTGCGAGTTTAGTTGGTAACTTGGTAGTAAAATATGCTCATGTTTACGGTAAATACCATTTTTGGGCCCCAAATGTCAATGATATAATGAAAGCAGCCGGCATCATTAATGAAATAATTACAACTGAACTGATAGAAGTGCGATGCTACAATACATTTCATTTACATTTCTACAAAATCTTGATTCCATAATAGCCAATTCCGTTTTTTTCAAAGGAGTAAATACTTGATGAATCTTCCTACAACTAAACCACAGAAATGCGAATTAATGATTAATAATATCTCCTCATAAAGTAAACATTATTACACGTCTCATAAGCGAAGCGTTGAGGTTGTGCTCTACTCTCACCTAATAGTGTTAAGTAAAGTGGCTTAATACGTAGGTAACATCATGTATTTTATTAACTGCATAAAATATCATAAATCTAAACAAGGTTATAGCTATTCATAATAATAACAATGTACATTTTAGACACACAAATAACAAGGTATAACAATAATTATTATTACTCACAATTTATCTTCCGTGTACGTATTCTCTACTCAACAGTTTCGTTCGTGACATATCGAAGGAGAAATAGTTTGAAAACAACTTTTTTAACATAACATCGAGATTTCGCAACATAATTTGGCGAAATTTTGAGTGCTTTGCATTTGAAATTAGCGGGTAGTTCCAGGGACGGCCTGCAGGGTCGACTAATTTTTTTTAAACAGTTTACAAAAAAATGTATGTTATATAATTTATATTAATTATACAAGTCACCAGTACATACGTCGTGTAGTTGAAGCATAAGAAAATCCACTAGCCCGTATCATCACGTGGATGTTTTAAAACTAAGTTAACTACACAACTAAAGACCGATTAAATATTTAAAAAAAAAATACTGGAAATGCTTCTAACAGTACTAATATTTACTTTAACCACTTCCTGTAAGCTCGAAATACTTGTGTTAGGAGTGGTTGACGGCAGAAGTCGAATGCGGATTTAAGCTCACGACCTTTGAAGTTCGCAGGCCGCACCCTGCCATTAAGCTACTGTCACTTTTGGCTTCTAAATCGATAAAGAAGTTTAAACTTAATAAAATTTTTATTATATTTGCCTGGGGACGGTTTTGTTATAAGGGTTAGATGAGTATTGTAAGAATATCCGTTATCCCATTACGTCCCGTGGGTTTTGTAGGAGGCGACAGAGAGAAACAAATCAGGTTGAGCAGCAGCGTCTTCCTAGTAATGACAAAAAATAAAAATAGAAAATACGCTTGTCAAGCGGTAGCTATGGAAAACATCCACCCTATGAGGCAATCTAAGGGGTATTCAGCTGTGGACTTTAACAGGTTGTAACGGTAACGGTATTGGGTTGGCAGTGATCACTTCATCCCGGGGTTTATTTATTATGATGTATTTATTCTGTTAATATACTAATAGGCATTTTTATAAAATGCTAGCAATTCGCCCCGGCTTTGCGCGGATGATTTTTGCAACTCAACATCAGCGCCACCTACTGGGTCCAATTGAGTTTTTAACCGTCCAGGGATTCACTCAAATACACACAAAAATTATCAAATTTGGTCGAGTCGAGAGCGTTAAACGTTTTATTAGAAGTAAGCGATAAATAAATATTGACGTTTACGAATAAAATTCTAGTTCTATGAAGTCAAGTAAGATGCATAACTAGCTACAAATAAAAAATTTAAAGCGAATGCCCAATCACTAAGTTTTATGGTACTATTTGTTTCAGTGTTGGTAGTATTTGTTTCTTCGTATTTTATGCGCTGCCATACCATTCATTAGATTTAAAGGCATAATACAATTAACTCACAGAAGTTAGCGCGTGTCGTAACGACTCATTTGTTTTGATGCTATATATCATTCAACTTCAGTGGATGTATTAATCATTCCTACGTAAACAAATAACTCTTTCAAATTTAAAACGATGTTACCGCAATTATGTTTTCTGTGGCAGCAACGTGCAGTGTATCAGCTAGCATGTAATAAAAATTTCTAAAATATTCTATTTAAAATTCAACAAAACAGTTGGTAGACAATAATTGCAACGTTCTAAACGTGCTGGCAACATTATGCTGATGTGTAATCACTAGCAGTTGAATTTGTGCGCAACGTGTGAATTCAATATTGGCATTGTTTGTCGGTACGCAGACGCGACTAGAATACGTAGAGCGTTATGACCGGTTTGTGGGTTCCTGCCGCCAATTGCTTTGATTATAGGAAGTCAGCAAACTCGTTCGATTACTGTGGAAGAATACTTTTGGGACCGCTTGTCCAGGAAGAAAGAAAATTACAAAAGAAAAACGAATGAGTTCGTTGTAATTTTTAAAGCGCTTTTATTTAACTTTATTATTTAATATATTTTAATAATTTTTAGAGTGAAAATATTTATACCAGGAAAATAAACTTGTACTTAAACGTAACACGGCAGAGTTGTACTGCAGTAGGTCATGGCTCATGCTCTGAAGAGTATGCTCGTATGAACTGTCAAAGAAATTTAAGATTAAATGAAGCTAATTTTACGGATTTTATTAAATTTAATTTTAACTTTTCAATTTCTGACATTTCGGATGCTTTACACAACACTTGGTCACGGAGGAGAGTAGAAAGAGGTGTTTGAGGTCCTAATATAGTTAGCCCGGCTACCTTCAGTTCTTTAATATTGTTACGCGCTCCAGTCGACGGCACAACTAGCGCCATCTAGTGTCAGGAACGAGAGCGAGGGGAGCGTTGCAGTTTATGACATCACAAATCTTTCGACCGACAGCGCCACCCGAAGAACTAGAAAATCTATACTCGAACTCTCGGTACCTTGCGCGTGTTTACTTGAACATTCCGGATATTTTGCTAATTTAAATAAATAGGTGGCGCAAGATGCGATCGAGGCAGAGTTGAACTCAGCGACACAAGCGAAGCTTCGGAGCGGAATTAAGTGAATTAGTGTGTTTAATTATTAGTGTTTTAACTTTAATTTGTGTAAAGTAAATTAAAGTGTTAATTTAGGTAATTTTATCGGCAATTTTTATTGTCACGAACCTCAAGCTCGTAACAATATTAATTTTTGGTCTGATCTAACAGAACGAGATTAGAGTTTCAGTCTTGAAGTCTTGCAGTTGTAGTCTTGGATTATGAATAATTTTTATTAATTATAGGATCCTAAACAGATGGCAGTATCTATCCATCTTGTCTATTAAAATATATTTATTTTAACTTAAAAGCCTCGCGAATCATCCTTGGTAGGAAGCGGTGTTTTTTTGCGAGGATACAACAATTCTTACAGATCTGATGTAATAGATGGGACCACCTTGATCATGTTTACGGATTACATACTTCCCAGAGCGTAGCTGCTTTACGTCAGCTATATGTATGCCCATAACCACGGGTGCTGGAGATTGAAAGTTAAAATTTAACGCAATAAAATCCGTAACATTATTTTCAATTAATTCGCGTATATTTAAGAAATCATTAAAATTTTAGATATTTATATGTTTAAAACATCTCTAAGTGAGTTTCCTGATCTAATATCGTTTTTTATAGAATATGGGTGACGAACGAGCGTATAGTCCTCCTGATGATAAGTGAATGACGTGGCCCATAGACATCTACATTTATCCTCGATTAAGAATCAAAACGCAGATGCGTTGTCCCCCCTGAGGACTAAGATGGAGTGCCTCGTTTCCAGTAAAAAAGAGTTTACGGATCTCTACACTCGCCATACGAAAGACAGCCGTAATAAGCCGCTATTTTACGCTGATATTCTGTGAGAGCGTGACCCTTCCCCGGTCGAGTCGACCCATTCGTGCCACAACCATAATATAGCTGCAAAGTGGCTTTACCACGTACAAACAAAACCACGTAAAAATATTGCACAAATGGCTTTTATCTGTACCATAAACTATTGTATTCTTAACATCCTCCACACAAATAATTCATGAAAAATCACACTATGGAAATTCAGAGAGCATTCAGTAGCAAATTACTTGTTGTAGACCATTGTAATAGTTGATACACAACTTCATTTACATCGTTCGATGAGTTTTTATTTCTGTTAGTTAGAAACAGTTAAATTTGAAACACAGGTTTTTATCTTAAAATGGTAGTCTGACTACTAGAGCAGGAAGTCTTTTTACAATTATCATAGAATAAAAATAGTAATATACGCCATGAGTTGTAGTAGTAGTAGAGCCATGTTGCAGTTATATTAGTAGTATAGTTGTAGCACGAATATATCGGCTCGTCCGGGGAAGGACCACGCTCTCACAGAATACCAACGTAAAATAGTAGCTTAATGTAAAATAATATAAGGTCGAGGATAGATTTAGATGTCTATGGGCCACAGCAACCACTTACCATCAGGTGGACTGTGTTATTTGTCACCTTATCCTATAAAAAAATATTGCCAAACAGATCAGGAGGTCGGCTGCACCATCTGCCTCATAAAAACTACAAAC
This sequence comes from Parnassius smintheus behrii, assembly GCA_036936625.1. Taxonomy (NCBI): domain Eukaryota; kingdom Metazoa; phylum Arthropoda; class Insecta; order Lepidoptera; family Papilionidae; genus Parnassius; species Parnassius smintheus. Next base: position 7,364,246 of record JAUPFT010000003.1, read on the forward strand.
GATAAAAAGAGGTTGCCAATCCGCCTGTCAAGTATGTCCACGCGCGGAGAAGTTACTAAAGGAACTGTATGCGTGACTAGTCGTCGTGGTGATAAGATTGCTGGTTGTTTTCTTGCTCACAGTCTAAGTATAGCCATTCAGCGAGGAAATGCAGCTTGCGGTCTCAGCACGATATCACGGGAATTAGGACTATGTGATAATATAAGGTTTTAGTTTAAGTTTTTTTATAATAGTTTTCTATGTCGAATATATTAATTTTATTAATGAACGAATGAAACATGTTATATATAATGCATTATTACGAAGATTTCAAATGAATTTTATTTTTTCCCCTTTTTTAATTTCCTTTATTTATTTTAATCACTCTCACACTTTATTTTAATCCTCAGCCGAAAACTTAAAATATTTTGTGCATTAGTTCGATAGAAAGTAGTTACATTCTCGTGAAATGTTTTCTCGTGCATATGCAATAACGATTTGAAATTCAATTGCGGATCATCTGCATCGAGATATGGTGGCCTACATTTGCCGAGGTTAAATCGCTTGGAATTTTCAAAGTAGTATAAAAAAAACTTGTAAGTCATTTTTACCATACATCGTTATCGGGGTAGTATATGATCATCTGAATATTCATCTTTTGTAAATGGAAGGTCATGTGCAACTTAATCGATTTTTTCGTCTTCTCGACCTCATCACCCTTAACATGTACTCGCTAGTAGGTACAGGGCTGCCTTGCATTAAAATATTCGTCTATGGTGGTTTTTTAATTCTATCTAATAGAAGCAAACGTTAATAAGGTATTTAAAAAATATAAAATAAGGGCGAGTGCCTCGTTGATCTATTGATCGTTAACGCGAGCGCTGATCATAAGATCCTAGGTTATAAACTTGGGTCAGGTCAAAATCAGTTTAAGGGTTTTTCGCCCGGAGTTAGAAAGTGTGACTTGTCCTCTCTCCCCTCCATGAATTGGGAAGCAAGTAAAGCCGTTGGTTCAGCGACTGATCTCTCTCCGGTTGTGTTGGATTACCTTTCCATCGGTCGTCCTTTTAAAGCTCTTGCACTAGTGCATGTTCGCACACATACTAGTGCATTATAGGCCTATCTTTTACATCGCGCCATACTATATTATGAATAACAAATACCTTATTCAATTTGTCTGATGGTTACATTGTCTTATTTATATAAACCCTAGTAGTTTCATGGCTACTCGATCACATCAAAGGGAAACAATATAATGTCGCTTTCTTCGTTTCGGAAGCCATATAATTTAGGATGGACAATAATAGTGTATAGATAGGCGAACTGGGTAAGTATTTTGGTGCCCGGGCAACGAAATCTTGCAACCCAATTTTCGATATAAAACATTTTATGACCGCTGGAGAATTGAAGCAACCAATTGGGGTTACGTTTCTTGAGATTATAAGGACAGTAGGCCAAAGCGTATTTATGTGTTTGATGCTTTTTCACGAAACATTATTCTTACATACATATTCAAGTCAAAATATTTAAAAAGAAAAAGTAAAGCCGACTTCAAAGAACTAAAAGGAATAAAATAATTTCACATTCGGAACTCGGTACAACGATGTAGTGTATGGAAGAATTAAAACCTCGACTTTTTAATGAGAAATTATTAAATTTTTTTAGTTACTTGAAGATGACTTGAAAAATTATTTAATGTCCAGTTTTTAGTTATTTATTGATAACGATCGGTAACAATACCAAAAGACTTTTAGACAAAAATATAGCCCACGGAATTTTTGTTTAGAATATTTTAACAGAATTATTCTTGTTTATTTCTTATGGCTCGAACTCTGAAATGGTATGTATACATTTAATTTCTTGTAAAAACCCGTTTTGTTGTGTTTGTTTATGCAGCTGCTTAAAAGAGTTTTGCAACATATCTCATTCTGTAATTTTTAAATAGCTAATATATATATATATATATATATATATATATATTGTAAAAATTATTCTAGACAACGAATAGAGATGTATTCTTATTTATTTGACCTGAGAATTTCATTGTTATCCAAAGAATGAAATATTTAATATAGATGGGAATTAGAGCAACAAACGAACACACAGTCCAACTGAGGGTAAGTGGATGCTGTGATCTATAGATATTTATCTACATTTATCCTCGATTAAGAAACTAAATGCAGATGTGATATCACCATCAAGCTAAGAAAAATTTATTCGTTGTCAGTTAAAAGGATCCCCAATTCTTTACACTTGATATAGGAAACACAGCAGTATTAGGGTGCTATTTCGCGCTGGTCATTGATTTATAGTTTTGTACAGCTCAATGACGCTGGTATACTGTGAGAGGGTAGTTTTTTATCTACCATTACTATTACTATTAGGTCAAGCTGTCCTATTCGTGCATAATATAGCTGCAGCGCGGCTCTAACACCAACATGGGTTACAAACGAGTACACAGTTGACCGGATGGTGTTTTTTTACACTTACCATCCGTTTACTGGAAACGAGGCATTCTGCATTTTGATTCTTAATCGACGGTAGATGTACACGTTTATAGACTACAGTGTGCTCGTTTATCAGCATAGGGTTTAAAAAAAGTGTAAACGTATGTTTAACGTATATCACAAAAATATAAAAAACGACTTCAAAATTTCGCGGTGTGTGATAGCTATATATTAAGCAGCTTGAAAATGTGACCACGTCAATGATAATGTAAGTAGATATTATACTGATATTAAAGAAAATTCTGAATATCTAGCATCAAAACCAGCTCTGAAATTACATGTTAGGCGCGAAAGAAACTATTTATAGAACTTTTCTCATAACCAACTCGGCCGATCTCTTGAGCTGAAAGTTTAATTACACCTTACACACTTGCCAGTTTTTGTTAAGTTAAACAACCTTTTTACGGCTCTTTTCTTTAAAATTATTATTAATGTGAAACTGACTATTTGTAAAAGATTATATTTTAATAAATAAAATTGATTTTGAATTTACCAAGGCGGTTTTAGAATATCCCCTACCCCTCATTGTCCCCTAAGAATCGTAAGAGGCGACACTGAAAAATTGAAACAGGAAATTGGCTGCATGAACTTTCTGATAACAATTCATAATAATAATGAAACTTCGGTCGTATTTGAATGGGCTCATCACACACTCGAGTTTTTTATCAGGTGGTACGTGGTACGTTTTTCTGAGTAGGTTTGTTCTATCTCGTTTCTTCGTTTATTGTTCTATTTCTGCATGATTTGCTTCTATATACATAATATTAGTCTTTTTATGATGGAAGTTATATTCCCAGTAGATCTTGTAATTGTAAGCGCGACTGCTGATCATGTGGTCCTTGGTTCGAATCCCGGGTTGTAACAACAAAATCAGTTATTAGATTTCGACATTTTGGCAACTCTACCTTTAGATAAAGTAACTGCATTAGACCATCTTAATACCATGAATTCTAAATTTCAGTTCACATTTGAGTTGGAGGCAAATAATTCTTTAGCTTTCTAGATATTTTAATAAAACGAAATCCTGATAACACCTTAAGCCACACTGTGTATATAATAAAGATCCATACACATATATACAAACACGGTGTTTCTCACCACCATCCTCCACGTTAGTTAAATCTTTGTTTTAGACAGTACGAGGGATCTGTGACAGTAAACTCCTAGTCGCCGAGCTCCAATACGTCAAGCAAGTTTTGGCGAAAAAAGATTCGGGTCCCGCGCCTACGTCACAGTGAACGAGTGAAGCCGGCCACAGTCGAGCGTGTGCTTGCTGTACTGCCTTATCTATGAGGTATCACGCAAATCATAAGAGCTACTTGTGGTATATTAGCCTCTAATCTGACGCATTTACAAAAATACAATCTATGGTATAATACAATAGAAAAATGAACTCAAAATTCACAAATGTTAATTACTCCTTTATAAGCCGTATAATCATTTTAACAGCAAGATCTGGTAACTCTTAATGTTAACAAAAATATTATAAGCTCCTATCTTACGCAGTCTATTTGTTCAATCATTTATTTATTTTATTCCAAACACCAACAGCTTTTAAACATTTCACTTATTACAAACATAAATCTCCCTTTAATTATTTTTTTTAAACCTTATCCTTTCTTTAGGATTTTCTCTTGTATCGCGGAGGCAGTTTACAAACATAAGTTTTACAATATAAACATCCAGTACCCTGAAAATTATTTTAGTTCGTACAAGTATTTGTTTAGTGCGGGATTCGAACCTGCGCTCAACAGCGCCGCAATTCATTGCTAAACCACTGCGCCACGGAGTTGTCAAAACCTACATTGCTATTAAAAATAATTCACTATTAATGCTACTTAAAATATAACAAGTTTCAATGCTGTAGCTACATTATGGTTCCAACGAGATTAGGTTGACTCGACCGGGGAAGGAGAACGCTCTCACAGAACACCAGTGTAATGTCGCGGCTTTTAGTATAATAAATGTAGAAAAGAGAATATTCTTTTTACTGGCAACGAGTCATTCTATGTTTCACCATGTGGTGGCGGTGTGATATTATCCACTACCCCATATCATCCCGTGGGTGATATAAGGGGTGACAGAGGGAAAAGTCTGTAGATGGGCAGCAGCATCTTCCTAATAACGACTACGAAAACCTCCGGTCGCCAACTGGTTTGCCAAGCGTGGCAAGTATGGTATATATTTCCCCTACGATGCAATCTGAGGCGGAGGCCTATATTTAGCAGTGGACTTTAATAGGATGTAACGGTAACGGAGTAATTCTATCGTAGTCCTCAGGGTTGACATCGCATCTGCATTTTGATTCTCACGCGACGTTAGATGTACATAGGTGTTTACGCGCCAAACCATCTTTATATATTATGTAAACTTATGTATTTGGGTAGTGAAAGATACGTTCAATTTGAAATCAACTTTTATTAAATGAGGAATATTAAAACTTCCGACAAAACCAAATATGCACGACAGTTAATGGTAATCTCAAATAATTAACCAACACTTAGTATTTCAGTACGCAATCAGTATTACCTACTATTCTTTAAAAATAATTTACTCTTATATATTTTTGAATTTTTCGATTAATTTTTTAATTTTCATTATTATTTCTAACAATTGCAAAAATTCGTAGCATGTATATTTTCTTACAAAATCCAAAGGTATGCAGGTTTCCTGGGACATGGCAGCCAATAAATTGTTCCCTATGTGTTGAGGAGATAAGACATTTTTATTTCTAATGAAATAATCCATAAATACAACAATGAACAAATACAAAAACTCTTTATAAATATCTAAAATTTCTTGACTCTCTAGTGGTATTTTTAATAGTGTATATTTCAGTTAATGTAATATAATAAAATTATTGGCGATATATTAGTTTTATTGTCATGGTATATCCTTATAATTCTTGTTAAGATCATATCGACTTTCATTAAAATGATTTTACATATTTTTAGGTATCATAAAACATTATTAAAAATTAAACTAACAAAACAAGGGCCCTTGTTTTGTGCAGTGGAATTTATTTTAATTTTTATCACTTAAAATCACTTTCAGTAATACTTATACATATACTATAATATCATTTATTTAATAACAACATTAATATTTATCAAAGCATATAAACCGGCTATAAAAACTAATAACGTTACTTGGTAACATAAACTTAATACCTACATGAATAGAATAGTAATATATACATTAAGATATCAATAATATTCATATATTAATTGAAATATTATAATATCACTTGACGAATATATTCATATTAACTAATACTGACAAATATCGGTATTACTACTAGCCCTCGGCCGGGGCAGTCGGCGACTGCCCGTTCCACGCCCCGCGCGCCTCTCAAGGCCCCCGCACACATCCAAACACCCACACATAGCCACAAGCGATTTTACGTGCACACATGCTTAAGTGTCGTTTCTTTTCGCGTAGTATATATATTCTTTGACTACGTACAGAAGTTTCACTCTTTTAATGTTGACTGCTTGCTGACGTTTAATAGCCTACATAATTATTATTAATTAGATAAATCGCGCTCGCAAGCTAAATAAAACTTTATCGCTGCGCGAGAGTGTCCGTATTACTTTGCACATTTTCCTCTTCCTACGTTGCGGTGGGCTTTCCGCTGTTATGGAGGGATGTCAATATAGAGTAACAAAATACATTACGAAATATTAATTACGTTACTTAGGTGAAATACCTATTCTGAATATGATCGACAGATCATATTTTCGCACCCACGTGATTTCTGCGATGCCTAACGCGTGATAGAGGCCTGCTTTTATGAATAAAAAGTTAGGTAGTAAGCATCAGTTTTATTGAAATTTACAGCCTGTTTTATACTGTTTCTCTTACCTTTGAAATTGGCACTGCAGTGTGGTATGTACTCCTTAGAGGCAGATACATTGTTACTCAGGACTAAGATGAAATGCCTCGTTACCATTAAAAAGGATCTCCGGCTCTCACTATACGCAATACAAAAGCGTTCTGTTAAACGTGAAGAAGAATCTATCATAATATTAATGGGAATTTTTTGTAAAGCAGTAGTTGAGAGGAAGTAACAACACAGAGATAGAGAGAGAGAGAGAAAGAAGATGTATTTTGGCCTGACGATATTATAAAATAAATTCGTATGATTTTTCTAAATGTAAAAGTCTGAAAAGTGTGTCGAGGTCATTTGTTTGTTTTATGTATGTATTTGTCTGTTTATCATCGTAAAAGTTATATTTTAGAATGAGTAAAGCGGTATCAGTAAAATCGTCACCTTTTAGCAACCTCCTTAATGACCTTTTTTATTAACGTTCATGCCTTTGAATAGCGTTTGTCGGATGCCATAAAACTTTTGATGTCATTACGTGAGTTAAAAATAAAAGCTTAATCGATCTACGTTTGTGACCGTTTGTGAAACTACCTGCTCTGATTTTGCTTTAAATAATACAAAGGACAGAATACTTTAGGAAATATTTTTTTCCGTGGAGTTATTCTGCAGCAGTATTATTTATTTATTTATTTAACTTCATATACACATTAGATGTATATAGGCGGACTTAATGCCTGAGGCATTATCTACCAGTCTACCTTAGAGTATTGCAGAGATAAAAGAGGTAGGTGTAATAAGAAGTATGTACAAAATATACATATATACACATATACATATATACACATATATAAACTCATACATATATAAGCGTATAAATATATACATATATAAACATTATGTAAGTATATACACATAAAATTAAACATATATATATATATATATATATATATGTATATGTGTATATATATATATATATATATATATATATATATATATATATATATATATATATATATATATATATATATATATATACATATACATACATACACACACACACACACACATATATATATTAAATATCATATTAAATACTGCTAACTACGAACGCTAAATTGATTCTGCCATCTTATTGACGAGCATTTCTCGCACTTTAGACTTGAACGTAATCCGGTTGTCGGCACTCCTGATTTCGGAAGGAAGAGCGTTCCAAAGGAGAACAGATTGAACAAAGAACGATGATTGAACAAAGTTAGTACTAAAAGGGGGGCACTGAAGCAAAAGGTTATTACTAGAACGGAGAACTTTATCATGATTGGTGCTAAGATATTGAAAATGAGGAGTTAAATAAGATGGAGGATTATGAGACATCAAGATAGAGTAAAGAGTAGTGAGTGCACGTAGACTACGGCGCTGACGAATGGGTAACCAGTTGAGTTGAGAGCGATAAGTAGACACATGATCATACTTTCGAAGATTAAAAATGAATCGAATGCAGTTATTAAGAAGACGGTCATATTTGTTCAAGAGTTCTGCATTCAGGTCAAAATAACACACATCACCATAGTCAAAAATGGGAAAAATTAAGGTCTGCACAATAATCGTCTTGGTCCTGGACGGGAGAAAGTTCTTCAGGCGGTAGAGAGAACGCAAAATACCTGTCACTTTCTGACAAACATTTGACACTTGAGTTTGCCAGCTCAAGGTGGAGTCAATGTGCAATCCAAGGTCTTTCACGGAATTACTCAGTTCTAAAATAAAACCGCTAAAAATGATCGGTGGTAAAGCTGTGGGATCTAGTTTCTTTATCATCCGTTGGCTACCTACTATTATAGCCTGACATTTGGATGGGTTAACTTTAAGACCAAACTTATCAGACCAGTTCTTTATATACTCTAGGTCCCTATTAAGAGACTCAATTGCTGTAGATATACAGTCGACCTTCGCGTGTGAGTACAACTGCAAGTCATCAGCATACAAATGATACGCACACTGAAGATTTGGGGTAATGAGATTTATAAATATTGAAAATAACAATGGAGATAGAATACCGCCTTGAGGAACACCAGCATGCAAGTCACACCAACTTGATGAGGACTCGTCAATGCGAACTGACTGCTGGCGGCCTCGAATGTAAGATGAGAACCACTCCAAAGCCTCAGATGAGATCATAGAAAGTGAAAGGATTGATAATAGGATGTCGTGACTGATGGCATTAAAGGCGTTAGAGAAGTCAACCAAAACCAGTACTGTGACTTTAGTTTCCTCCATGCCTGCCCTAATGTCATCAGTGACTTTGAGGAGCGCAGAAACAGTGCTATGACCCGGCCTGAAACCAGACTGTAATGAGCTTAACAGGTTATTCGAGAAGATAAAATGTGATAGCTGTTTGTGTACACAAGCCTCTAGCACCTTTGATAAAAAGGGAAGAATGGATATAGGTCGGAAGTGATTAGGTAAAGAAGGATTAGAAATTTTTGGGAGAGGTATAATGTAAGCTTTACGCCACAGCGACGGAAAAACTCCAGAATCCAGAGAGAAGTTAATTATATGGGAAATAGCAGGGAGGAGATGATCTATAATATTAATAATCATACGGCGACTGATATTGTCACAACCAATAGCATTAGACTTAATGGAGAGTATAACCTTCCTGATCTAATTCGTAGCTATTGGAGAGAAGCAGAAAGGAGCGATATTAGGACGAGGTAAACCCATTATCTGATTAACAGTTTGACACTTGGTTTGGTGATCCAGAGGTGTGTGTGAAGAGAAGTGTTGATTGATATCATCCAAACCAGTTGTCCTCTGAAACTCAGAATGGGACTTCTTACCAATACCCATGGTTCCAAGGAACTTCCAGATATTTGCGGGGGAAGAGGATATGATGTTGTTAAGAATATATCGGCGTTTTGCGTTGCGTATCATCTGGTTACACCGATTTCTTGCAGTTTTAAAAATGGACCAATTTTCCTCACACCGCTTTTTTCTATATTTCTGAAAGGCTCGGTCTCTACGCCTCATCACAACGCGGATCTCTGTTGTCATCCAAGGTGCTGGCAGCCGCTTTAGCTTTACTTTTTTAATAGGAGCATGCATATTATACAGATTAATTAATATGTTATTAAATGCGCTAACTTTTTCGTCTACCGTGGGAGCGGCTGTCACTGTGTCCCAGTTAATTTTAGAAGCATTCTGACACAACTTCTCTACATCCATACGGCCAAAACAACGCAAGTGCAGGATTTTAGGCGAGGGTTTAGGAGGTTTCAGGATATAGGAAAGGAAAATGAGATCATGATGGTAGAAACCAGACGCATAATGTTGACCATGAGTAGAGACAAAGGTGGGGTTTGATGTTAGCATTAAATCGAGCCATGTGTCCTCCCCGTCCGCATTGTGGTGAGTGGCTTGTAGAGGTAGAACATGAAGGCCAACCGACTCGATTATTTGAAGGAACTTATAGGAACGGGATGAGTGCGAAGCCAGGAGATTTGTATTAAAATCACCCATGATGATGTGATGTGAGTATTCTGACCCTAAAGATTCCAGAGTCGTTTCGAGACTGGAGAAGTAATCAACAGAGGGGGGACAATATACAACACCAAGAACGGTTTTAGCTCCCTTCACACATACTTCAAGAAAAAGAAATTCAGCAGATGCGGAGTAAAAGGGCGAGGAGGAAGCTAGAAGTTTATAAGATAAGTCACTGCGGAGGTATATAGCAACACCACCCCCTCTCTTATCAACCCGATCGTTACGTATCAAAGTGAAACCAGAGAGGGGGTAAGTGGTTGAAAGAAGATGGGGCTTCAACCAGCTCTCCGAAATCAGGATGGCATGAACGTTCACGTTAGTAAAGGCTTCAATGAGATCACTGTAGTGGCTGGGCACACTTTGTGCATTGATATGACACACATTTAGCGAAGAGCTAGACTGGTCAAATGTATGACGTAGAAAATCACCCAGCTTATCAGTTATGGAACAAAAACTATCGTCAATAGATGTAGCAGTTTCGTTGGCAGAAAAAAAAGAATCATCATCAGCGTTCATAAAAATAAATATAGATTTATATATATATATATATATATATATATATATATATATATATATATATATAAAAATATAAATATAGATTTATATATATATATATATATATATATATATATATATATATATATATAAATATAGATTTATATATATATATATATATATATATATATATATATATATATATATATACAGTATGTGATATAAAATATATAGAATTAATTAAATTATTATTAAAACGTACCTAACTTAGGTTATAAACCAAGGCGTACCGTCATCTCTGCACCACCCGCCAGCTAACATACGCACCTTAAATTACTAACTTATCAAATAATAAGCAAAATGAATTAAAAAGATAAGGTAAAACACGAATCATATGTACGTTAAACACATAAGTATCGAATTGGGTATTACAACAGATAGAAATCAAAAAAAAAAAAAAACATAGACAAAATTATTTCATAGAGTTGATCGGTACACAGCGTGTATAGACTATAAACTATAACACTACGTGATAGGTGACAGGAGCTACAATTCTATCTAGGAGTCCGTCCGGGAAAGTAGTACCCTTCTACCCATTTTTGTCACCTAATAGCAGTAATTGAACTTGTATGGAGTCATCGAAGCGGTTTCCTTTACCAGAAACGATCCTCTAGCATTGCGGACGCTTGGTGCGATGGCCCCGAACGCTTATTTAGGATGCTGACTCAGAAGTTGTCTCGAGACACCGTTTGATAGCCCTGTGAGGGTGCTGTGTGACTGCCCTGTGATGGAAACTGGTTTCTTTTAGAACGGAGATCCCGAGACCCCTTGTAAAAGCTGATAGTGACCTAACCCCTATTTTACACTGATGATTATAGCTAAACCCCAGCCGGTAAAAATCCGGCATAACCTTTCCGTTGCCCATCCAAAGATTGTCTATGGACTGCAGTAGCCACTTCCTTCAGCTGGAATATAAATACGTTTGTCACTTTAATTGCGTAATATCAACATAAATAAATCAATAGCATTAAGAGATCCTTCGGGTGCGTTATGAGAAAAGTTGCAGACTTCAATAGCTCTTTACACCTAACACAAACAGTGTTTACGGGCTAGCTCTGCAAGTATAATAGCGCAAACTAAACATAGAGTTTCAGACTGAATGTGAAAAAGTGTTGAAATGATATATGTTTAACCTGTACGCCAAGCGAGCGCGCGCCATGTTACACTCCCGTTCACTCGGGACCTTTTTGGCGGGAAAATTTCTAGGTTAGGAAATTTTTTGCAATATTGCAAATTTTGCTATATTTTCACTTTGAGACAATATTTATGGATAAAACTTACAGGAAGTCTTGTTGAATGTATAAACTATCGAATAAAATTATTTTTGGTTGCTAGAAATTGTAATAAAGTATATAAATTACACTGTATAGCATAATAGTAGTATAAACTTCAATTTTAGTGACAAAATTACTACTAATTTGAATTCTACACCTTTGTTTTTGTAGAAATTTATATGAAATTGTTTGGAAATATGTATATTTTATGTTTTATGTGTTTCCATTCGTTACTCATACCAAAATATTAAAATATTAAAAAATTAAAAAAAAAAATAAAATAATATTTTATCTGTGACATTTCGAACAATATTTCTAAAATATGTTCGTGTGAATTTGAAATAAATACAACGTCATGTTATTTCAAAATATGTAGGAAAACTATTTTTACTTACATTTTACACTAAAAATAAATGAGAATTTGAAAAATAACACATTTATAACCCGCCCGCCAAAACAGGCCTTTCGGAATTTGAAGTACTTTTGGCAATTTACTTTTCACTTTTTATACCACAAATTACATATCTACGTGTTGACTATATTACAAGGAATATAAAAAAGTATAATACTTTCGTTTTTAGTCCAGACACAAATATAAAATTCTATAAAAAAGACGGACGGACCTTCATCAAAGTGACACGTGGAACGCCGGAAGTTCAGAGTGATTTCTTTTTTTTTTTTTCTAAGAAACATTGCCAGGTTATGGTTTAAAATAAAAGAACATATCTTTGTCTTTGATACTAATATCTATTGCATAGTGTCTTTGGTTTTGTTTAAAACGAAAAAATAGTTTTTTCATAGGTAGACATGTTTACATAATTCTGATCTAATTCGATCACTACTTGGCGGGCGTAAGGTTGGTATTGCGCGATCGAAAGTGAGCATGGCTTGGCGTACAGGTTAAGGATGTTTATATTATATGTAGAGCTATTTAACGTGAAATAATTTTTATAGGTTTTCTTAACTGAGTCATTTTACCCTCAATTAAAAACAATCTAAACTATGTTTAAGATGTTAAGTTCTGGTGTCTTAAATTAAAACCAAGTATTATTTATTATTATTTTACAACAGATTTAAACAGTCATCGTAATATCCTGTGAACACGTCTAATAAAATAAGTGTTTTAATATAGAATATGGGTCTCAAACGAGCACTACAATGAAATGTTCCATATCCAGTAAAAGGGTCTCCGGCTTTCTACTTTCACCATAAAAAACATAACAGCACTTAGCTGTTATTTTACGGTGGTATTCCGTCTGAGCGTGCTCTTTTCCCGGTCGAGCTGACCCACTTGTGCTACAACTGTAAAACAAATGCAGTATAGCTCTACCAAGTAAAACTTCCTCAGCATAAATATGATTTGTCATTCTTTTCTCATCCGTTCTCTCTCCGCGGCAGAACCACCGAAGTATCCTTTCTTAATCATGGTCACAACATATTGTTGCAAACTACATTTTCCTCTTACCACACGAAAATACAACAAAATTAATTTTGTATTTCTGTGTGGTAACACAAACATAGATTTAAATTTAAAATTTACTTTTGACGACTTTTTAATATGTTATTTAATTTTTTCTTTGTCGCAAAATTAAAAGTTTATTTAAGTTGACACAGATTCAGGAAAATTTCGCTGAATTGTGAAATTTACATAGTTTATTCCCCTTTATAAATGAGTTATTAATTAAGCAAATACTTTCGTACATTAGCTTTTAATTAATTTTATTAGATCTAATTGGATTAATTAAAAACTAATTTACAAAAGGATTTTGATTAACTAAAAACTAATTTACAAAAGAAAATAAGATAGGTATTCCCTTATATAGAATGCCTTTTATATTGTACAGGTGATCATTCAGAATGCAAAAGCAAGAAGAAAGTAAAGTACAAAAAAGGAATAAATTACACGTTTTATAAACAAGCAGGGGAAATTCTGAGGATGAAGTGGACAATTTAGAATATTATTACCCAGTCTGCTGTGACGTTTTGGTGAAGAATGAGTACAGTGTCAAGAATGTAGGAACCAGACGTAATAAATATGGAGACTTGTTAATATACATTTCTCCGAATGTCAATCTGATGAATCTTGAGATGATTAATTAATTTGATTTTTTTTGTTATTTCCGGTCAGATGAGTTTCTGATATAATTTAAAGTAAAGACTTTAGCAAGGCAGATTAGCCACTAATGCTGGTAATTATAATGCTGGTAAATATATTAATATATATGCGTAATGCTAAATTTTGTTAAATGCAACCGTTAAATACAAATACCTTATGTTAAAACTTCTTCAGAGAAAACTGATTATTCGTAATATATTGTTGACTAGATCAATTATTGCTCTTAAAAAGTAAATTAAACCAATTATTGTCGTTTCTCTTTTAAATTATACCATTAATAAATCCCGTTACAACCTACCCCATCCCGTTAACAACTAGCCCCAAGACGGGGTAAGTTGTTCAGCTTTAAATCTTCCTGGGAAAGTATATGTGGTGCTTTCCCGTTGCTTTCCACACGCTGTACTATTGCCGTCCCGATGCACACCATCTCCGTCAATAGCTTCCTTTTCCAGAGCAGTTCCAGACAACTAGACTTCCTCTTCTGAAAATAATGTTACGCAGCTGCCCATAACAGAGGATTGCTTATTTACTGGCGGCACGAAACGCCAGGTCACAAGGACATCATCGGATATTGCAGCATTTTATAAGTTACTCTTTCCTAAGGAATAACCACTGCATCCTAGTACCTTGTCGCTGAATAGTCGGAGAATGCAATGCAGCTACCAAGGATATCTCCAGGCCGTTCCATGATTCGCCACCTATGGACCCCAGTAGTAGCTCACAGCTCAGCCCTACCTAAGTCAGCAAGTTGTTACTTTCTGAGTTTTTGTATTGTAGGTAATATTAAATGTAAAAAAAATTTAACGAAAAACGCCCCAAAGAACCTTTATCTGAAAAAAAAAAACTAATGCTACAGCAATTTTTTCTTATGTAATTATTATATTGAATCTAAATCCGAACTTTTAGCCTCGCTCTCCCCTTTTTTTATTTTTTTTTGTGCGAGCAGCGATGCAGGTCTAGTTAAACAGACCAGTATCACTGCGACCTAAAAGATCTATTGTGATCGCTGCTATGGCTATAGTTCACTGCTAAGCCCTATGTCTTCAATGAATCGAAGGAGTTGCTTAGCCGTGAGCAATTTCACTTCTTCTGGGCAGATTAGATAGTGTCCCAGATGAGTGTTACGTTTGCGCATTAAGGGTCCGCAAACGGTTAGGATATGTAGAGGCGTTTCTTCCGTTACGGAACAGAACCGACACATCCTTGAGTTGCTTAGTCCCAGGATGGACATGTGCTTTTTAGGACAACAGTGTCCAGTTAGGGCTCTTGCCAGAATGCGCCATTTATTTTTACTTAATCCCAGGGCTTCTAAAGCGAATTTACGATCAAAAGCCCGGATTAAGGTTTTAGAAAGTTTTAAGCCTGGTGTGTCAGACCAGATCTTAAGTGATTTATTATGATAAAGAGTTTCAAGGGTCAATCGGGCTAGGCTTCTTGAGATTCCACAAAATGGCTCGGGTCCAAATTGTGTGCACTTTGAGCCCTCCCGTGCAAGTTTGTCGGCAAATTCGTTGCCTACAATACTCTCGTGACCCGGAACCCATCTTAAAACGACCCTGTTTTTACAACCCAGGGTGTTTAAACGGTTCACGCAGTCTCCAAATAGCTTTCAGTTCACTAAGTTTGATCTCAGCGCTAGCAGTGCTGCTTGACTATCAGAGTTTATGTAAAAAATTTTTTTATTTAATTTTATGGTTGACGTAGTGTTTTTGCAGATTGATTTCCGCACACCGAAGTTTTGCGAAAATTTCTGCCTGGAAGATAGAGGTGTATCTACCCAAATTCATACTAAGCTTGAATTTGGGGCGTTCCCCGTAAATTCCAAAGCCTACGTCGAGGCCCATTTTAGACCCATCGGTATACCATATGAGGCTACCGACCTCACAGATAACCTGGCCATTCAGCCAGTCTTCTCTGGAGGGTAATTCGTCTTTATACTTTTTATCAAAAGTGTATAGTGGACGCATGATATCTGAGATCATGCATTCGCTCTTCCCTTTGTATATTAGGAATCATCCATGTCGTTTATATTGTTACCAGACGTATATATTCATAGTTATTAATAAGTACTGTTTGTACATATTTTAAATAAATATGTATTTATTTATATATGTGTACATATATCTATGTATGTATATATAGGAGATATTTGTACAGTTTATTTGATTTATATATTAGTAAAATATATATTTTTCGTGGTCAACATTTTGTTAAATTCTGTGTTGTAGCAAATAACTACGTCTTATTCTCACCACTGGGTTGAATGGTAACTGATGAATGAATAAAGATTTTCTTTGTAAATAAAATAAATATGTTACGCGATTATCTTGCTAAAATTGAACCTATCTCATGATTCTTTCTTTATCAAATAGTTAATAACTTAGTGGTAGCTCATATAATTTTGAAGAAATAAGACACCAATATAAAATAATGATCTCAATGTAACAATTTAGATGACATTCTAGTGGTTATTTTAGGCCACTCAAAAGGGTCAAACATTAAATTTGTTATAAAATGCGAAAGCCGACCACAAAAAACTACAGTGAATTTAATAATTTTCACATAAACCCTTTTAATTTTTCAATACACTACGCTTTAGCGCTCACTTTAAAAGCTATAATGTAGAAATTATTTCATTTTTTTGGTTCTTTTAAATCGGCTTTTTTATTAATTTTTTTTATAAAACGTATAGTAAAATGTTTAAAAATGATCGGCATGGATTATTTGTGGATAGTATTAACGTGTCCTTTTTTTTTAAATTATATACGAGGTTTTAAGTTCTAGAATACAAAGTTATTCAACTAACAAATTGAGGTTGACACCTCAAAATTTTCAAACACATTCCAAATTAAGCGGTATTTTAAAAATGCATTGATAGGTTGCAAATTCTAAATAACTTAAGCTGTTGGTGGTTTTATTATGTTAGTTATAGGCAAATATTTCGGTACCTTCAGGAATGTTAAAGTTGTTATAAAATTTTCATTGATTTTATTAATCCGTTCAATATTTTACTCGGACATGGTTAAATATGTACGATAAATTAATTCATTAATAAATTAAAAATTCTTTATAATTTACATAATTTTGTGATTACAATTACTTACGTTTAAAATGCTGGCAACACTGAAATTGTTAATTCTTGAGACGCTGCTCTTCGACTGTCTAAGAAAATAAAGGAAATATATTCTGATGACATCAAGTAGGTTGGGCACTTCCTTACTCCAAAACCTTGTTCAAAATATACTATTTTTACGCCTACTTTTAATTTTTTAACAATTTTTATGTTGTCTAGACACTTACATTAAAAGCTGTATCTCGTATTTTGCCACACTTAGCTTTTTGGTAATACGCCTTATTTTTTTGTCAATACGACAACGTACCTTCCCAGAATTATTGTTTAAATATATAATATTTAGGTGTGAATGTATATGTGTAGAGAAAGAATAAGAGATTAAGAGTATTCATCATATTATTGTGAATGTGTGCTCGTTTGTCACCCGTATTCTATAAAAAAGAAGTCTGCAGTAAAGGATGGAGGTGAGAATCATCGTTTAAATGTCTATCTGTATGGTTCTTTATTCTATACACAGTGTGTATTCCAAATTATTAACACGTCTAGAAAAGCTAAAATATTGTTTACCTCTAACTCCAATGTGAACTATATTTTAGAATTTATGGAGTTAAGAGTCTAAAAATGTAGGTTCTTTATCTAAAGGTAGAATTGTGTAAGTGTCAAAAGTGCATAACTTCTGGTACTGCGATCTGTAATCCGCTTGCCAAACGTAGCGATTAATGCAAACTCTTTCTACAGAAGTTCCACGGCCAGCAGTGGAAATTAACGAGCTGAAAAAGAAGAAGAAAGGTCACAAAGAAGTAATATTAATTTGTTATTGCGTGTAGTAGGAAAACGTATCGTGTCCTCGGAATAATTAGATACTTGTATTCGAGTGCTACTCTTAAGAACATAACAATATGTGAAATAGAGCCAACTGTCGTGGAGAACTACAAATATTTTTATTGTTACAATTGCATCTTTTGTAATGGTTTTTTTTCTATTCTTATTTCACGCGAGAAATTATAATATGAATTCGACAAATGTTATGTTATAATTTAATTTACTACTCTTTCAAAATGATATACCGATAGTAATAAAAGAAACTGCACAAGTCAACTGCAAAGTTTATTTAGTAGCAAAAATATAATGATTTCTTATATCTTTGTTACAGAGAGCACGAGGGATCTGTGACAGCAAACACCTGGCCGCCGAG
Organism: Parnassius smintheus behrii; assembly: GCA_036936625.1. Classification (NCBI taxonomy): domain Eukaryota; kingdom Metazoa; phylum Arthropoda; class Insecta; order Lepidoptera; family Papilionidae; genus Parnassius; species Parnassius smintheus. The sequence continues at coordinate 7,382,311 of JAUPFT010000003.1, forward strand.
CTTCAGCACGTCAAGCAAGTTCTGCACGACAACAAGCTTCGGGTCCCGCGCCTACGTCACAGTGACCGAGTGAAGCCAGCCACAGTCGAGCGTGTGCCTGCTGTACTACCATATGTCAGAGGTGTCACAGACAAGATTGGCTATATCTTGAAGCGAGCTTCTATTAGAACATTCTACAAGCCGCCGAAGAAGATTAGTCAGTTCCTACCATCCGTCAAGTGTCATATTCCTCTACAAGATGCAGGAGTGTACAAACTTGATTGTGAATGTGGTCTCTCTTATATAGGACAAACAAAAAGATCAATTAGGACCCGCGTAAAAGAACATATAGCTGATGTGAAGCATCAACGCTCCGGGAAGTCTGCAGTTTGTGATCATATCCTAGACGGCCCTAACCATTACATCAGATTTGATAGACCACAAATCCTCGCGAAAGAACACCGATTCCTACCAAGGATGATACGTGAGGCTATTGAAATTAAAAAACATCCTAATTTCAATAGAGAAGGAGGCTGGGTACTACCACCTGCTTGGGATCCTATAATCAATAAAATTGAAACTAAACCCAAGCATACCACTGCAAGAACTCAGGGCATAGTCAGTTCATTTTGCATAGATCGGACCATAAACAATAATTAAAAAAGCTGAAGGTACTCCGGGTTTAACAATGACATCGGGACGTCAGTCATCTCAGTCCCCCGTGACCATGGGTGCTGGAAAGCGCCCGAAATGTCGGGAATTAAAAATAAAAGTAATTAAAAGTAAAAATAAACGCGATAAAATCCGTAGAAGTAGTTTTAATGATAGTAGCAAAAAGATAATTATTAAAAATCACTTATGTTCGAACCCGGGTTACTCGCGGTCTGTTATATTTACAGCGAGCGTTAACCACTGAGCTACCACGGCTCTATTTACCACGTGCTCGGCGGTGAGGGAAAACATCGTGAGGAAACCTGCATGTCTGAGGAATAAGAAAAAAAATATTTCGAAGACATGTGTAGTTCGTCAACACGCATTTGGGCAGCGCGGCGGACACTTCCTTGCCCTAAACCCTCTCAGAAATGAGGGGAGGTCTGAGCCCAGCAGTGGGACGTATATAGGCTGTAACTTTACTTTACTTACTTATGTTCAGCAGTGGACTGGTCAAAAGCTGTAACAGAATGAATCTTTTTTAAGGGGAAATATAATCTCAAATGGCTTAGCAAGATCCTTCGTTATGCCGAAAATATTGCAGCATTAATTTTGAAATAAAAAATACATGGTAAAGTTGAGCATTAATGTTAAGGATTATGTTAGACGAAAACACGATTTCGTAAAATTTTCTCGATAGAAAAAAAATCCAAAGTTACCTCCAAAATAAACAATAAACCGCTGTTATTCATAAAATACTTTAAATAAGATCATGAAACTTTGCATACTAACTGAACTAACTATAAAGCAGTGCTTATGTTATTTACTTTTTTTAAAATACCATTATTTTCACTGTAAAAAGAAATTACCCTAAACCTAAACTATCGGCGCGTTAGCTTTATTCCTGTCGCCCCATTAGTATCGCTCCGGCTTTTGAAGGGAGAAGTTGTGTCGCTTACGTTCAGAATATACATTACGCAACAGGATGACGTAAAATTAAAATGGGAAATAACAGTGATAAAAATAAGAAGCGACTGGGTTGGCGTTAAGAAACAGGCATAAATATGATAAACCTAATGAAATAAGTATCTAACGACCTATCTACTTACAGTATTAGTGATTACAAACATGTCGGTACATAGCATACGACGCGCGGGCAAGTGGCGACGAAATTAGAATTTGAGCTGACTTACTCTATCCCCTTAAGTGAGAAATGACAATAGACGAAAAAACTTTCCTCGTTATCTTTTTTATTTATTTGTTAATAATATAACTCTGATGCGCGTTTTACGTGGTAGAGCCACGCTGAAGCTATATTATGGCTTTAACACAATGGTTCAGCTTAACCGGGGAAGGACCATGCTCTCACAGAATACAAGCGTAAAATAACAGCCTAATACAGCTATGTTTTGTATGGTGAGTGAAAAGATCCGGTGACCCCTTTTTACTAGAAACGAGGCACTACATCTTAGTCCTCAGGGGTGACAACGTATCTGCGTTTTGTTTCTTAATCGACGTTAAATGTAGATGTATATGGGTCACTTTATTCGCTTACCATCAGGTGGACTGTGTGCTCGTTTGTCGCCCTTATTCTATAAAAAAAAATCTCGTACGTCTCAAAATAGGTAGGACTACGTACGACCAGCGTAAATGACTGAGTTCTTCCGTGTGGTAAGTGTAGAGAAATAGGTTCCGTTCTTCTCACAACGAAATTAGATTCTCAATCGAGGATAGGTGTTGGTATATGAGCCAGAGCACTCACTTACTAAATGAGTCAGTGATTTTTTTAATTTTATTTACACAAAGGGGTGGAAGAGTCCTGTATTTGAATTAAGAAGTTTATCATAATAATTTCTTCACTCTTACGTGGTTTTTTATATTCCCGTGTATAAAAAAGACTTTGTAATAAAGTCCATTAGCCGCGGCGCCGCAGTTTTCGCAAATTGGACATTTCCTGTCGATTTACAAACATTTTGATTAAAATATTTTCCATGGACTTCTTTATTGAAACAGACTAGTTTAAATATGTTGTGTGTTAATATTAAAAACAATTCTTCGAAATAATAAGGCTCAGTTTACATAAGTGCTAATACATATCTTATACGTATCCTATTGTGTTTTATCGTGTATACAGCTTTAAAAGTTCGAAACGAAACATAAAAAACATGAAAAAGTTATTTGGTAGGTAAATCCAAAAGTGCACAAATCGATCCCTCACTTTGAGAAAAAATAACTTAATCTATACCTGCATTTTGTAATAATTATCACATACATAATTACTTGTTAACAAAATTATTCTAAAACATTTAACTTTTGGATATTTTATTAATTGCTTCATTTATTTGTAATCATGGCAACACGCGCATACGATAGTAAGATAGAAGTAGATTTTTTTAACCCTTACACATGAATTGTTATTACGAAGAATTAAAAAATTAAAATTATTAAAAAGGAACTCTTTGGTTTACTAGCAACTCTGATTACTACATGAGGATCTCCCTAATGTATACTTGGAATCGACGAAATCTCTCGAATAAAGCGAGAATATATGTATAATATATATATATATATATATATATATATATATATATATATATATATATATATATATATATATTGTAGAAGAGGGGGCAAACGAGCATGCGGCTCACATGATTTTAAGTGACTACCGCCGCCCATGATCAACCGCAACACCAGGGGAATTGCAGGTGCGTTGCCGGCCCTTTAGAAAGGAGTAAGCTCCTCCGGTTTCCGTCCTGGCCATAGTACGACTACTGCACTTTTACAAATCACTGACGATATTCATTATGGTATGGAGAAACAAAAGCTTACTATTCTCACGTTGCTTGATTTTAGTAACGCATTTAATACTGTATATTTTGATATCTTGTTAAGCATCCTACGCTCTCTCAACACATCTCCAACTGTAGTTGACTGGTTTCGAAGTACTTGTTTGGTCGCCGACAGCGAATTCAGGTGCAAGAGGTTTTTTCCACCTGGATTACTACAGTTGCTGGTATACCACAAGGTGGCGTGTTGTCTCCTCTCCTTTTTGCAATTTTCATTAACTCTATAAGTCACAATTTGTCCTCTTCCTACCACTTGTATGCTGATGATCTCCAAATCTATACTCAGTCCTCTCTTGAAGATCTATCTAAAGCAGTTGACACTATTAACGCTGATCTGACTTGTATTTTGAATTGGAGTAAATGCTATGGTTTAACGATTAATCCTAAGAAAACTCAGGTCATTGTCATCGGTAGTTCTAGATTAATTGGTAAAATTGACAGGTCTTCCCTACCCCCTATTATACTAGACTGCACTCTTATCCCTTACAGTAACAAGGTTAAAACCCTGGGGTTGTATCTTGTCTCCTGTATGTCTTGGACCTCACAGGTTAATGAGGTCAGTAGAAAAATGTTTGCTGCGTTAAGCTCTTTACGTAGATTACGTAATTTCCTTCCCACAGCAACTAAAGTTACGCTCGCCCAGTCTCTTCTTCTGCCTATCCTTGACTATGCTGATATTTGCTTTCTTGACCTTACCGAGGAGCAGCTTAATAAGCTTGAGCGCATTCAAAATCTATGCATTAGATTTATATTTGGGCTTCGCAAATATGATCATATCTCCGAATTTCGCAAACAGCTCAAATGGCTCCCGATCCGCCTTCACAGGAATACTCACATTCCTTCTACTCCTCTTTATTTAAAAAAACCGTTTCCAGTATCTTTCTCTTACCCATAATCGGTTCCTTCGATCCTCCATCAATATTTCTCTCTCTACACCTTTGCACTCTTCTTCCTTTTTCAAGGAATCCTTCACCGTAACCGCTGTGCGATTGTGGAACTCCTTACCTCTCCATATTCGTCGTGCTAAATCTCTTCACTCTTTCAAAATTCTTGTTAAATCGTATTATTTAGAACGCTATTAGATAAATTACTTTACCTTTCTCTTATTCTTTTCATTTAATCTATTATGTGATATTTTATATATAACTTTCACTTACTTTAATTCTATGTATTATTGTATTTTGTTTATTATTATTTTGTATGCCCCCCTCTATTTGTAACTTTTGTTTGCATCATTCCTCTACGCAAAGGTTGTCTGGAAGAAATCACTTTCAGTGATAAGACCGCCTATGTACATACTTTAATTAGTTTTAACTATATTGATGTTTCTGTATTGTGGTGTACAAAAAAGAATAAATAAATAAATAAATAAGCTCTTTTCTTGAAGGTCCCCAGGTCGTATCGGTCCGGAAAAATCGCCGGTGGTAAATTATTCCACAGAGAGGTTGTACGCGGAACAAAACTCCTTTTGAAACCTACAGTGGTGGACGGCCAAGCATCCAGATGGTGTGGATGGTATCGGGACTTTTGCCGCGTAGTGCGTTCACGAAATTTGGCGGCTGGGATTAATCCAAATAAATCCACAGAGCACTCTCCATACTATATGCGAGAGAAAATTCAAAGAGTTGCAACATCTCTTCGCAGCACCAGTGAATCGAGCCGATCGGAAGGCACTCTGTCGTCGACGATTCCAGCCGCTCTGCGCTGGATGCGGTCAAGTGGAAGGAGCTGCTACTGGGGAGCCCCAGCCCAGAGATGGATAAACAGTATTCCATGTGCGGCCGAACCTGTGCCTTGTAAAGTTGCAGGTGGTGTGCCGGCATGAAATAGTGTCCCGCTCTGCTAAGCACGCCAAGCTTTTTAGAGGCCAATTTGGCCTTCTCTTCCAAGTGACCACGAAACTGCACGTCACTCGATATGTCGACGCCGAAGATTCCGATACTAGCTCAGGCAACAAGGGCAGTGCCTTGAAACTGAGGAGATACGACAAAGGGGTTCTTTTTAGCGATTAACGCGCAAACTTGTGACTTCTGGGGGTTAAACTGGACCAGATTTAGTTGCCCCCAATTCGAGACTCTGTACAGCAAAGACTCGACTTCAGATACGAGTTTGTTTCGGCACTCGGAGACGTTTTCCTGAGAAATATTGGCTCGGCCGGTGTAAAGAGCATCACCAGTGCTGTCATCTGCATAGCAATGAATGTTACGGGCTTGCAACATATCATTGCAGAAGAAACAGCGTTGGCGATAGCACGCAGCCTTGTTGAACACCAGCATTAATAGGCTTGCAATCGGAGCTTGCACCATCTACAACGACCTTGATGCTCCGCTAACTGCCGCTACCGCTATCTGCAAGCAAGCTGGTGATCCAATCACACAATTTCTCGGGAAGCCCATAGGAAGGGAGCTTCGAAAGAAGCACTTTGTGCCTTCGCGTTGTCCAAACTAACGGCCAATGCCTCCCGCTTGGACTCTACTGCTTCCGCCCATCTGTGAGTTAAGTAGACCAGAAGATCACCAGCTGACCAACCACGGCGAAAACCGTATTGGCGGTCACTAGTCAGCTGGTGATCCTCAAGGTACCTCATGAGCTGGCAGTTTACAATGGATTCCATTGTTTTGGAGAACAAGGAGGGGATGGCGATTGGCCGGTAGTTGGACGGGTCTGAGCGGTCGCCTTTTTTAGGGATCGGGTGGACGAAAGCCGTCTTCCATGATTATGGGACTACGCCTAGGGAGTAGGAGTACCGGAACTAGTTTCTCGCCAATTCTGCCTATGTGCTCTGACTTTGCCTTGGCAATGACTTTTTTGAAGGACCTAGAGGCGGAACTATACTTCTTTTTTAGAGCGCTGGTGTTTACATCCCGGGACGCTGATGTATCAGCCCAGGCTTGGTAGCACTCCTGCTTATAACATGATGCTATTTTACAGGAGCAACCAAACCATGGCTGTGATTTGCCTCCAATGGGCACCACAGAGGAAGGAACAAAAAGTTCCATACCCTGAAGTACCACATCAGCAACAGAATCCGCAACAACGTTGGGATCGTCCGGCGAGAAGCAAACCCGCCCCCAAGGGTAGGATGCAAAGGAAAACCGCATCCCATCCCGATCGGCTGACCTATAGTGCCAAACACGGTGGCAGCCTGCAGAATGTAACTGCGATTTCAGCGTGAGTGGCACCACACTCCAGACAAGACGTTATTTTAACGCTCAAGACTACAACTGCTCGGGGAGCGCTCTAACGCTCAAAGCGCGCTAACGCTCAAGACTACACGCTCAGAAGTGGAGAAACATGGTCGTGGATGCTCAGCGAGAGATTCTCCAGGGGTGCTGGTACCCTCTTGGGGTAGTCTATCATCATTTAATTCCGCTACCATGTTGATGGGCAGGGGGGGGGGGAGATTTTGGCCTCCATCCACCTGCACTCACCAGACGAAACGCGGAAGCAGAGCTTCCACTTCACGCCGGTATTCTGTAAGGTCGTGGTACCACCCCGGTTTGATGTGGTGGTATAATATACATACATACATATATACTCACGCCTGTCACCCAGAGGGGTAGGCAGAGACTACAGACTTCCATTTAGCACGATCCTGACATACCTTTCTCGCCTCTTTCACATCCATATACCTACGCATACATGCTCGTCGGTTAAGGGTACTCTTAATTTGGCCCATTTTTAGTATATCGCCAATTTGAACGACCAACTTCTTAGGACGTCCCTTTCCGACTCTTCCATTCACTTCTGCAACATATATTTGCTTTGTCAGTCTTTCCGCATTCATTCTTATTAATATTTAAATAACGTTACCACCACGCTAGAATTCCCTCCTGTATCGTTTTTTTTATAGAATAGGGTGACAAACGAGCACAGTCCACCTGATGGTAAGTGGTTGCTGCGGCCCATAGACATCTACATCTATCCTCCATTAAAGATCAAAATTTAGATGCGTGGTCACCCGTGAGGACTGAGATGGAATGCCTCGTTTCCAGAAAAAAGGGTCTCCGGTTCTCTACACTCACCATACGAAATACAGCAGCATTAAGCTACTATTTCACGCTGGTATTCTGTGAGAGCGTGGTCCTTCCCCGGTCGAGCCGACCCATTCGTGCAACAACTATACTACTAATATAACTGCAGCATGGCTCTACCACGTACAAATATACATATATCGTACCCGTATATATAAAAAAATGTAAATTACTGAATGAAGAAAGTTCAAAGGATCATGTGTTTATACATAATTTTCTTGATTATTTCACGAACCATTAAAAGTCTGTTAAATATTCGAAGCCCGCCAGCCCACAACCTATCTATAAGTTGTTAACTTTCCGAACAAAATGGAATGTACAGGGGAGAAAATTTCATTTAATTAAAATTTTGAATCAGACCATGACAGTAAAGCATGAAAGGAATTTCATAAATTTTGAATTTCTTATACGAAAAATACTGTTTTTATTCGCTCAATTACTTCTTCGTGATAATAAAAGCATAGAAAATATTTTGTTGAAGCTAGAGCCGTGGTTTCGCGTGGCTAAACGCTCGCTGTTAACTTCGTAGTACGCGAGCAACGCGGGCTCGCACTCCGCCGGCATCGATGATATTATTTATTCCAATTTTAAGTGCTAATTTTCCACGCACTTGGCAGTGAAGGAAAACATCGAAAGTCCACATGTCTGAAAAAAGACATTTGAAGTTCACTAGCACGCATTATGCCAGCGACATTTCCTTGCTCCAAAACCCGCTCAGAAATGAAAGGAGGCCAGTGACCAGCAATTAATATGAGCTGCAACTTTACTTTTTTTAAACTTGTCAGATCTAGCCTTTTCATCCGAATGCAATAAGGGTAACTTCAAGAGTCAACTTCTTCTTTCTTTTAACCTAGTTCGATTTACTTTTGAGGATTTTCTCTTTCTCCATTAAGTCGATTAGTTAATGGCCCCTTGTGTTCCGTTGTCGTATTCAGAATTCAGAATCTCGTGTGCCTAGCTTTGTGGTAAAATCTCCCATTAACACCGTATAGGTAATGATTTTTTATGTTTACACGGTTAAATAAAATTAGTTTTACTGATCTTATTGCTTATATTAACTTATTTAATCTCACGGCGTTTCAAGTGCTTTACAGCATTTTTGGTCACGGGGGGACTGAGGAGTTCGACGTCCTAATGTCATAGTCTTTGATTTGTTTAGTTATTAGTAAGTCGCTGCTGCCCATCTTCTGATATGTTGCACTCTGTAACAATGCCCATGAAACGATTTGGGGTGGTGGACATTCTTACTCCGCCACTACACGGTAAATATTGCATATCATTGTAGCATAAAACATGCTTTGTGACATTCCTTGGGCCAATATTCAGCAGTAGACACACGAAGGGCTATAATAATGATGAATACGATGATAGCTACAGTAATAAGTATAGTAAATCTGTGATTATTTTGTTTAATTTTGTTATTTTCGCGCCTGAAATGATAATATATGTATCATAAATCATTTCAATTCACCACTGGAACATTTATGTAAAATAGGAAATTATTTTAGTACTTCGGCGCGATTGATTCCAAAAATTGAATGGAGATTAGTTACATCTACAAGTTTTAATGTTAATTTATCGTTGCGGAACCGTTATGAAGTTCCCTTCAGTTAAAATTTATTTTTAATGATATTTTTGTGTAGCAAACACAATCAAAACGTGGTAGATCCACGCTGCAGCAAAATTCATTCATTCATCGGCTCAAACAACAACTAAACTATTTAAAAAAACTGCGGTTGTCAACCCACCCGCCAAGCGTGTTAACTATGGCAAATATCTCCCTTATGAGGCAACCTATGGTGATGGCAAGGATATGTTAGATAGGTTGTTATGATGATGATTGTGTGTACAATAAAAAGGTGAAATTTTTGCGACTTAAACGTATTTAAAAATAATCTTTTTTTTTCGAATGGACATAACCTTAAAAGGAATTGACGAATGGTTTTTCTCCGTAGGCCTACAAAAATAGTGAATCGAATATGAGGGAAAAAAATTTACCATACATTATCGTATGAAATTTTGCAAAGTAGTTATGTTAATCAAACGAACTTGTACTGGTGCCCTATCCTAATCTGTCTTTCGATACTAGAGAATTTACTTCATGGATAAGCGATAATTTGTATTTATATAAATATGACTATGGAAAACATGCTAATAATGGATAATAAAGGTTTCGAACATAATCTTGTCTTTCCGTGTAATCGAAAACTTGTGCACGCTTACGCACCGCAAGAATTTGTTGTGAGTGAAATTATTGACGGCTCTATCACGCAGTGGCTTAGCAATGAGTTACGACGCTTAGCGATTCGACTCCCGCACAGAACAAATAATTGTTCAGTGTCTTGTTCAATTTGATTAAATGACATAAACAGGGCAGATACAGAAGAAAATCTTAGTCTGTGGGAAAATGTACTTTTTAATACTAAGGATGTTGAATATATTTTTTTCATTTCCACATAAACGTGAAAATTTGGCTATCACAAGAATTTTTATAATCAAAATTATGGAAATTATTATTGCCTAACTAAGCCAGAAACTGTATTGTAGCTTATGGCACCACACCCAGTGCAGAATAGAATTAAACCATTAACTTATTTATGGAAGATCAAACTTTTGTATAATTTATACTACAGCTTCATTTTTGTGATTTGGATAAACAATTTTACTAGAATATGTTCGTTACACTTACATTACTTGATATGCCATGAGGAAAAACTGGTCGGTTTTTTATAATTAGTATATTAATCGTTTAAATTAAATATTTTGAAACTAGTAGAAGTGTTTATCCAAATCACGAAAACCCAACTTTTGTCTTTAATTAATAAATTAGTTCAGGATTATAATGGAGATTAACGTTACATTATAAATATAATGAACTTTATCTATAGGGGTAATACTTCATACATAGATTTTACACACTAGCTCTCGATACAGCATTTTTATGACCTGTAATGTAATTTTGCGATATAAAGTACATAAAGTAAAGCTTAAATAGAGAGCTTTATCTGTTCATTTAATTTTTTGTATATTGCTGTTTACACGACCGCATTTATTATATGTAGTTTCTATACACAATTAACTGCATTTATAACGAAATATGTAAAGAGTTCTACAGGCGACAAAGAGTTATATTAAAGTTATATCAATCAATTAATCATGGTCGGTGGCGATTCCATAGATCAGATACACAGCTGGGCTATGAAGTGTAGTGCATTGAAGAGTTTACGTCTTTCCTCGCCCCATAACCTTCGAGTAATAGATTTGGGGAATTTTCGTTGCGCCTTGCCTCATATCAAATGGGGGGCAGTTGTCCTCTCTCGAGGAGCGCCCCCTAATAGCCAGCTTGCGCAGCTATCGGAGCGGCCCTGCTGATATCCGGCGGAGGTAAAACCCTGTGTGATTTAAGTCAGTGTGAGTTTACTTTACCGACCTAATATTTAAATAATATTACTAATAGTTAAAAGAAGTTCTAGATCCGTACATTTTTAGAAGTTATTTTCTCTCAAAAAGTTCGTTTGGGAGTTGAACCTGCAATCTCTCGGTAGAGAGTATTGTTGTTCTGTCGGTACAACCCTCTTCCCTGTTTTAATCGCTAAGCGGTATTCTATGGCACACAATACTGTGTTTTCCTTAGTTCTCAGGGGTGCCCACATTGCTGCAGCTTGTATCCTTTTGAACTTAGTTTTAGTACTAGACGGTAGAACTAGAGTTCCCTAGATTTCTACCATCTAGGTTCTGGGTGTACTTACTACGTGTACGTACTGTCTTACTTGTTTCTGCTGCCAAATAGTAGTGCACGCGGCACTACTTACAATCATGTGGAACGTAAGTCCGTTTTTCATTTTAATTTTTATAAAAAGCGTCGATATAGAAGCCTTATTCAATTAAGTTAACAATAAAATCTAATAAAATTTTCATTTCCATTTATGAGCCGTGGTAGCTCAAATGGTTAGCGCTTGCTATAAATTACACAGTACGCGAGCAAACCGGGTTCGATCCCCGCCGGCACCAATAAAAATGTTAGTTGCAATTTTAAGTGCTGATTTACCACGTGTTTGGCGGTGAATGAAAACATCGTGAGGAAACCTGCATGTCAGACAAATAAGAAAAAAATATATTTCGACATGTGAAGTCCGTCAACACGCATTATGGCAGCGCGGCGGACAATTCCTTGCCCTAAAACCCTCTCAGAAATGAGAGGAGGCAGGCCCAGCAGTGGGACGTATAAAGGCTGTAACTTTACTTTTTTTTTAAATTTTCATTTCATTCGATTCACAACTACTTTAAATACAAATTTCTAAAAATGCAGTGCAACAAGGTCTTGCTCTTTATAATATTAACTGATATCTATTCTCTATTTCTAAGGCTACAACAAAGTTACAAGTGTTACCACATATTAGGAAGTTAATAGTAAAGGCAGACTGCATCGCGACACGCTGTTTATTTAAAAAAAATATCGCAAAGAAATGAGTGGCTATAGTATGGAATCATAAATTGTAACCCGACTGTTACATACGATTTTCACTGCAAAAATTTGAATAAAATACTTCATCTGTTATCGTTGGTGCCAGTGCAGCGGACATATATTACATTTCGGAGTTATTCGTGTTTTGTGCGCGACGCTGTTAAAAATGCGACAAAGGTTTCTTTTCTATCATCAATACGCAGTTCATTTTTTGTATATGCAATACAACTATACAATTAGTATGTTATGAATTGACTATGATTTTTTGTTAAAGTTAGAACAAGCTATCTCTTATTATATAATTTACCAAAAATTACTCCACATATATTAAATCAACACATTACATATAATAAAACTATAAAATTGCATGTGTCTGTACATTGTATATTTTTGTGAAAAAATTTATTTAGAGGGACTTAAATAAGCAACGTAGCATTACATAACATAACATTTTCAAAATTGTCTGTCTGTCTTTTTGTATATGAATGCATCACATCTTAAGTAGGTACTAACAATTAATAAAAATCCTTAAAAATTATAATAAATATGTTCAAATTATGTTTAGTCTTTGATTTATTACAGTTGGTTCATTTTATCTAACGAAGTAAATGTATGGATTTGTTAAATGGTGGCATTGAGTCTTCAAGTGCATTTTAATCTTATCTCAGAAATCGTAATTAAATGATGTAAAATAAATGTTCTATAATGTAATATACATACATTATAGAAAATTTATTTAGTTATACCTTAAGCACCGTAAAAAAGGAGTATGTTTTCTCATAAGTTTTTACGTTAATCCCTCCATACCGTCTTAGTTAGAAATAAAAAGTACAGTTGTTAAGCAGTGTCATCGATAAATAGTGTTTTGTATATGTAATGCAAAAAGGCAGACCGCATTTTTCTTTCCCATAGATGTGCCTTCATATTTGCTGCTGATCTTTATATTACTTACTAACAGGTAGAATAGCTCATATATCAATGAAAACTTTATTATTTAGTTAAGAAATATACTAAAGGTAAAGATGTTGTGATGTAGAGATGCCAATCGAATCAAAGATTTAAGATCTTTTAAACTACGTCTATCTATTACAAGGAAAAAAAGTAAAATGTTCTACATCAATTAAACTCGAACATAACAGCCGTTATACGTCTCTTAGCTAAAAACGGACACCTACATATTATTTCTGAGAGATTTTCTATAAGTGTCAGGAAGGCTATGACAATTTAGTTTAGTTGTTGCTGCAGGCCGAAATGCGGCCTCAGAACTTATTTGTCATATCCTATGTTAGGTGTATATATTATGCCATAATTAAACGTTTAAGAGAGTTTTAATAACTTTAAATAATAAATAAAACTTTTTGTCTTTTAAAAAAGATCCACTTTCCTTTCACTGCGGACATGAACATCAATATGCCCCATCCTAATCTGTCTTTCGATACTAGAGAATGAACTTCATGGATAAGCGATACCTTTAGGTTTATAAAAATATGACTAAGGAAAACATGCTAATAATGGATAATAAAGGTTTAGAACATAATATTATTGTACACTTATCGTGTAATCGATAACTTGTGCACGCTTACGCACCGCAAGAGTTCGTTGTGAGTGAAATTATTGACGGCTCTATCACGAAGTGGCTTAGCAATGAGTTACACGCTTAGCGATTCGAATCCCGCACAGAACAAATAATTGTTCAGTGTCTTGTTCAATTTGATTAAATGACATAAACAGGGCAGATACAGAAGAAAATCTTAGTCTGTGGGAAAATGTACCTTATAATACTAAGAATGTTGAATATATTTTTTTTATTTCCACATAAACGTGAATATTCGGCTATTTCTATATCACAAGAATTTTTTATAATCAAAATTATGAAAATAACAACTATTGCCTAACTAAGCCAAAAACTGTATTGTGGCATATGGCACTACACCCCGTGCAGAATAGATATAAACCATTTACTTATTTATGGAAGATCAAACTTTTGTATAATTTATACTCCAGCTTCATTGTTGTGATTTGGATAAACACTTTTACTAGAACATGTTCGTTATACTTACATAACTTGATATGCCATGAGACAAAACCAGTCGGTTTTTTATAATTGGTATATTAATCATTTAAATTAAATACATCGAAACTAGTACAAGTGTTTATCCAAATCACAAAAACCGAACATTTGTCTTTAATTAAAACATCAGTTCAGGATTATAATGGAGATTAACGCTATATTATAAATATATTGAACTTTATCTATAAGGTTACACAAGTGGAATTTCGAATTTTCTAATAAAAGTGTTACTTCATACATAGATTTTACATACTAGCTCTCGATACAGCATTTTTATGACCCATAAAGTTTTAACGATATAAAGTACATAAAGTAAAGCTCAAATAGAGAGCTTTATCTGTTCATTTCATTTTTTGTATATTGCTGTTTACACGACTGCATTTATTATATGTAGTTTCTATGCACAATTAACTGCATTTATAACGAAGTATGTAAAGAGTTTGCAAGATGATGTTGTGACCAGGATTAAGAAAGGAATGCTTCGGTGGTTTGGTCATGTGGAAAGAATGAATGAGGAAAGAGTGACAAAGAAAATTTATGTTGCAGAAGTGAATGGCAGAGTCGGAAAGGGACGTCCTAGGCGAAAATTTATCGACCAAATTGGCGATTTATTGAAAACGGGTCAAATTAGGAGTACCCTTAACCGACGAGCATGTATGCGGAGGTGTATGGATGTGAAGGAGGCGAGAGAGGTGTGTCAGGATCGTGCCAAATGGAAGTCTGTAGTCTCTGCCTACCCCTCTGGGTGACAGGCGTGAGTGTTTATGTTATGTGTTTTTAGGTAAAGAGTTCTACAGGCGACAAAGAGTTATATTAAAGTTATATCAATCAATTAATCATGGTCGGTGGCGATTCCATAGATCAGATCCACAACTGGGCTATGAATTCTAGTGCATTGAAGAGTTTACGTCTTCCCTCACCACATAACCTTCGAGTAATGGACCTGGGGAGATTCCGTTGCATCTTGCCTCATGTAAAATGGGGGGGCACTTGTCCTCTCTCGAGGAGGGACCACCAATAGCCAGCTCGCGTAGCTAACCAAGCGGCCCTGCCGATATCCGGCGGAGGTAAAACCCTGTGCGATTTAAGTCGGTGTGACCTGATGGCGTCACTTTACCAACCTGGTGTGACTTTACCGACCTAATGGCTTTATAAAATTACTAACAGCTAAAATAATATATAGTATGTAAAAATTATTCTAACCATAGTATAATTATATTGTAGATATATAGTATATAGTATAATAGTTTTTCTAAAGCGACAGTAGCCTAATGGCAGGGCGCGGACTGCGAACTCAAAAAGGTCGTGGGTTTGAATCCGCCATTCGACTACTGGCGTGAACCACTTGTAACACAAGCAATTTAAGCTTACCACGAGTGGTTAAGGGGAATATTAGAAATGTTTATAGTATTGTTAATATTCTGTTTAATAAAAAAAGAAATAAGAAAGAAAGAAAGAAAAGAAGTTCTAGATCTGAAAATTTTTAGAAGTTCTTTTCTCTCGAAGGGTTTGTTTGGGTGTTGAACATACAACCTCTTGGTAGAGAGTATTGTTGTTCTGTCGTTACAACCCTCTTCCCCGTTTTAATCGCTAAGCAGTATTGTATTTCACGCACTATTGTGTTTTTATTAGTTCTCAGGGGTGCCCACATTGCTGCAGCCTGCATCTCTTTGAACTTAGTTGTAGACGTGTGTGTGTACTATATGGTAGAACTAAAGTTCTCTAGATTTCTAACATCTAGGTTCTGGGTGTACCACTGTCTTACTTGTTTCTACCGGCAAATTTTAGTGCGTGCACTGCTGGGTTCTTAGCTATAGAGCGCCAGTATTTGCAGGCTGTGAGGCATTCCAACTTAGTCCTCAGTGGTGACGAAACATCGGTTGTCCTCTTTATTTGAAGTTGGTTACAAGTGTTCATAAGCCGCAGTGACACTTACAATCATGTGGATCGTAAGTTCGTTTTTCATTTTAATTTTTATAAAAAAGCGTCGGTACGTCTAATTAAATTTTCATTTCCATTTATGAGCCTTGGTAGCTCAGATGGTTAGCGCTCGCTGTAAATTTCACAGTACGCATGCTAACCGGGTTAGATCCCCGCCGGCATCAATAACATCGTTAGTTGCAATTTTTAGTGCTGATTTACCACGTGCTCGGCGGTGAAGGAAAACATCGTGAGGAAACTTGCATGTCAGAGAAATAAGAAAAAAATATTTCGTGGACGTGAAGTTCGCCAACACGCATTGGGCCAGCGCGGCGGACAATTCCTTGCCCTAATACCCTCTCAGAAATGAGCGGAGGCCTGTGCCCAGCAGTGGGACGTATATAGGCTGTAACTTAGAAATGAGCGGAGGCCTGTGCCCAGCAGTGGGACGTATATAGGCTGTAACTTTACTTTTTTAAATTTTCATTTCATTCGATTCACAACTACTTTAAATATAAATTTCTAAAAATGCAGTGCAACAAGGTCTTGCTCTTTATAATATTAACTGGTTTCTATTTCTATTTTTAAGGCTACAACTAAGTTACAAGTGTTACCACATAGGATGCAGACAGCATCGCGACATCCTGTTTATTTAAAAAAAAATATCGCAAAAATTGAGTAGCTATAGTATGGAATCATAAATTGTAACCCGACTGCTGCATACTGTTTTCACTGTAAAAATTTGAATAAAATACGTCATCTGTTATCGTTGGTGCTAATACAACAGACATATATTACATTTCGGGTTTCTTTTTTATCATCAATATGCAGTTCAATTTTTTTATATATTCAATGCAGCTATAAGATTAATATGTTATGAATTGACTATGATTTTTTTGTTAAAGTTAGAACAAGCTATCTTTTATTTTAAATTTATCAAAAATTACTCCACATAAATTAAATCAACATATTTATTACATATAAAAAATATGTATAAATTGCATGTGTCTGTACATTGTAAATTTTTGTGACAAAATTTATTTAGACTTGGCTGGACTTAAATAAGCAACATAGCATAACATAACGTAACATTTTCAAAATTGTCTGTCTGTCTTTTTGTATATGAATGCATCACATCTAAAGTACTAACAATTAATGAAAATCCTTAAAAATTATAAAAAATATGTTCGAGTTACGTTTAGCCTTTGATTTATTACAGTTGGTTCATTTTATCTAACCAAGTAAATGTACGGATTTGTTCAATGGTGGCATTGAGTCTTCAAGTGCATATTAATCTTATCTCAGAAATCATAATTAAATGATGTAAAATAAATGTTCTATAATGTAATATACATACATTATAGAAAATTTATTTACTTATACCTTAAGCACCGTAAAAATGGGGTATGTTTTCTCATAAGTTTTTACGTTAATCCATCCATACCGTCTTAGTTAGAAATAAAAAGTACTCTTGTTAAGCAGTGTCATCGATCAATGGTGTTTTGTATATGTAATGCAAAAAGACAGACTGCATTTTTCTTTCCCATAGATGTGCCTTCATATTTGCTGCTGATCTAATTACTTACTCACAGATGGAATAGCTCATATATCAATGAAAACTTTATTATTTTGTTAAGAAATATATTAACGGTGAAGATGTTGTGACATAGAGATGCCAATCGAATCAAAGATTTAAGTTTTATTTTTTTAACTACGACTATCTATTACAAGGAAAAAAGTACATACATAAACACTCACGCCTGTCACCCAGAGGGGTAGGCAGAGACTACGGACTTCCATTTGGCACGATTCTGACATACCTCTTTCGCCTCCTTTACATCCATATATCTACGCATACATGCTCGTCGGTTAAGGGTACTTCTAACGTGGCCCATTTTCAAAATATCGCCAATTTGGTCGATAAACTTTTTTCTAGGGCGTCCCTTTCCGACTCGGCCATTCACATCTGCCATAAAAATTTGCTTTGTCACTCTTTCCTCATTCATTCTTTCTACGTGACCAAACCACCGAAGCATTCCTTTCTTAATCCTGGTCACAACATCATCTTGCATACCACATTTATCTCTTATCACGCAATTTCTCACCCTGTCATTCAGATTCAACCCTAGCATATTCCTTAAAGACCGCATTTCTACAGCATTTATTCTACTTTCGTGCTTCTTCTGCCACACCCAGCTTCCACTACCATACATTAAAGTAGGGACTAACACAGCATTATGAATTACCATACGTGCCTGTTTTGACACATTCTGGTTCTTCATAATAGAGTGTAGTGACCCATTCACTCTATTCCCTGCATTTACTCGTCGTTCTATTTCCCTATCATATCTACCATCCCTGCTAAATACACATCCCAAATACACAAACTCATCCACTTGCTCAATTAACTCTCCTTCTATTCTTATTTCACATACCGTTTTGCTTTCTTCTCTTTCAAAAACCATCACTTGCGTCTTACTTGCGTTCACTTTCATTCCCCTTTCTTTCAATTCCCAGTTCATTAATGTAACCGTCATTTGCAACTCTGCCGCCGATGACGCAAGTATGACTTGATCATCGGCATACAAAAGGCATTTGACGGTTAACTCGCCCATTCTTAACCCACATTCTTCATCTTTCAAAGTTTGCAAACACCAGTCCATAAATAGGTTGAACAGCCAAGGGGAAGCTACACAGCCCTGTCTGACACCTTTTTGGATGCCAAACCAGTCCGAGTAGACCCCATTGATCCTGACACAAGCACTAGAGTCCCTATAAAGAGACCTCAATGCCTGTATCAAACCAGCGCTCAACCCATATGAGTTCAGTGTTTGCCATAACACATTCTATAGGAAAAAAGTAAGATGTTCAAAATCAATTAAACTCGAATATAACAGCCGTTATACGTCTCATAGCTGAACACGGGCGCCTACATATTATTTCTGAGAGATTTTCTATGGATGTCAGGAAGGATATGACAATTTAGTTTAGTTGTTGCTGCCGGCGGAAATGCGGCCTTAGAGCTTATTTGTTATATAGTATGTTAGGTGTATATATTATTCCATAATTAAAGTATTAAGAGAGTTTTAATAACTTAAAATAATAAATAAAACTTTTAATCTTTGAAAAGAGATCCACTTTCCTTTCACTGCGGACATTAACATCAATGTGGATCGCAATAATCGAAATTTTGTACGCGTTAGAGCCACACTACAGCTATGCTATAGCTGTAGCACGAATGAGTCAGTTCGTTCGGGGTAGGATCAGACCTCTCCTGGAATGCCATCGTAAAATATCAGCTTATTACTGCTGTGTTTCATATGGTCTGTATAGAGAACCTGAGACACTTTTCGCTTGAAACGAGGTATTCGATCTAATTCTTCAGCGGTGACAACGCATCTGCATTTTGATTCTTAATTGAGGAGATGAGGTACATGAATCGCAGATTCCACTTACCATCAGGTGGACTGTGCTCGTTATTCACCTTTATTTTTATGTATGTATTCTATAAAGTCAGAGATGCTTATCAATAATGAATCTGAATTCACATTTAAATCGAGTGTACTTTTTGCGAGATGAACGAAACTAGACCTATAAGCTGCTAGATCTGTCGCCAGGCGATGTGAATATGTTTAAACTTGCAATATATTGTTCTCGCAAGGCTACTCGCAGGAGAATCTTGACAAAATATTGCAACTGCGCTTGCTACGTAGTTTACATCTGCCAGCTACTTACTGACAGACTGTCGGGCCTAAAGAAGAGTCAGTCACGTTGCCCTATTGCGTGTTGACGCATTCATTTATTTTCTTACAATTTTAAAATTTTTGTTTGATTTGATAACCTTAATTTTAATATCATTTATTAAAAATATTATTATCTTGTGTTTTCGTTCAGCATCGAAAACATGGTACATCAAATATTAAAAGTTTTATCAACGATTTCATTTACTCTGGCAAGGATCGAGCCTTAGGTTTTATCTATGAGCGGTAAAGTTTTTGTGCGAATAAAGTCGCGGGTCTAGCTAGTTATCAATATAAAGGTCCGCAGCAATCTAATTTACTGTCAGTATTAAGTATCAAGCTTCATTAATTTATAGTGGTGAAATTACAGAATATATTAATAACTGCGATATTCAGACTGTACAATTTAAGAGGTACTACTGATACAAGATATAGCCAACATGTGTGTGTTTGCGACCAGGTAATTCCAAGTAAGAAGCCTGGTGGGGCTGCACTTG
Organism: Parnassius smintheus behrii; assembly: GCA_036936625.1. Taxonomy (NCBI): domain Eukaryota; kingdom Metazoa; phylum Arthropoda; class Insecta; order Lepidoptera; family Papilionidae; genus Parnassius; species Parnassius smintheus. Next base: position 7,402,517 of record JAUPFT010000003.1, read on the forward strand.
AATCGTAATGCTAGTGGAGTGTTGCTGTAACCGCAATGGTAGTGGAGTTGCAGATCACCCGCAGAACCAGTTTTTGAATCACTGCACGTTGATTCAAGCCGAGGGGAATAGCTCGATGTGAAACATTCCTGTTTCAAATTGAGCTTTTTTGCTTCAAGATGAAGTAGCGTAGAAGTAGAAGTACTGGAAGAGGGCATATGTTATTGTAAGCTCGAATTATTGTTCCTTGTGTGATAAGAATATCTGAATCTCTGGTACGACTATCATATTTTAGTCTGACAGCGATCACTCTGCTCATCAGCTAAAGAAGAGCGGGTCGAACCACGCCTTTTACTAAGATCAGAGTGCCTGTCTTTAGCTCTTGATGTGCTGTTTTACACTATGTTCGGTATTGAAAAGCAATAATATCCTTATTAGAAAACCGGGGTCAGATATACTGCCAAAACTCATCGGCTCACTGATAGCGTTGAAGTCGCTGGATGTTGCTGTCAGTGATCTGAGGATGTGCAACTGATGTGAATGGTCTTTCGATCAGAAAATAAGATGGAGAAATATAGGACTGATCAGAAGGATCGGAGGAATTTAAGGCTTGATGTGACGTCGGGAAGACCCACTGATATTATTTTTAATAAGGGTGACAAGCGAACGCACAGTCCCTTTGATGGTAAGTGGATGCTGTGGACCGGAGAAATCTACAACTATTATTGATTAAGAATCAAAATGAAAGTGCGTTGTCATCCCAGAACACTAAAAAGAGTGTTCCATAACCAGTAAAAAGGATCTCTCCTACACTTACATAATAGCATCAACCTGCAATTTCACGTTGGTAGTTTGCGAGAGCGTGGTTCACGTGGAGCGGACCTCAGTGTACATAGCTGCACCATGACTCTATCACATATGTGTATGTATTCAATATGTGTTTTCATATTGTTGACAAACTTAAATCCATAGCGTCTCCCAATAGGTAAGTCTTAAGTTGAACATGGACAAAATGAAGGTCATATGTAACGTCCATGTCACACTTATTCCGGTTGTTGTTATGAGCACTACGCTCGAAGTTCGGACGAATCGACGAGTGTGGACGAGTGTCGATGAGTAGGACGTACATATATTCCAACTAGGTAAGTTTCGACCGTGAGGTCAATCAACGGATTGAACTCCGCTGTACGGCGTTAGGAAAATTATGACATATCTTCTCGTCGGGTATATTTTTTTTTTTATAGAAGAGGGGGCAAACGAGCATGCGGCTCACCTGATGTTAAGTGACTACCGCCGCCCATGATCAACCGCAACACCAGGAGAATTGCGGGTGCGTTGCCGGCCCTTTAGAAAGGAGTAAGCTCTTTTCTTGAAGGTCCCCAGGTCGTATCTTCCGGAAAAATCGCCGGTGATAAACTATTCCACAGAGAGGTTGTACGTGGAAGAAAACTCCTTGTGAAACGTACAGTGGTGGACCGCCAAGCATCCAGATGGTGTGGATGGTATCGGGACGTTTGCCGTGTCATGCGTTCACGAAATTTATTATATCTCTAAACATAAGTACGAGACTGTACAACTACGAGTAGTGCGTATTGCCAGTGATGAATTATTGATGTGAGACGTGGGCTTTTACTGCCCGCCGTTTGAGGAAGCTCAAGGTCGCTCATCAAGCTATGCATAGACTTAAAAATAAGGATATCTGAAGTAGAAAAAGAGTAACCGTCATAACCCAATGGATTAGTAAGCTGAAGTGACAATGGGTCAATCATATAGCTCGAATAACAGACAACCTATGGAGAATAAAGGTTCGCGAGTGGTAGCCTCGTACCAGTAGGCAAATTATAGGGCGTACCTAACTAGATGGAGTGACGATCTGGTAATACATGCAGGAAGTCGTTCAGGTACACTCAGGACCATGATTTGTGGGATGCCTATGTTCAGCAGTGCACTTGTGAAGGGCTGTTATGAATAACACAGAAAACTAAGGGTAGGAACTTTTTAAAATTAAAAAGATACTCTTGATCTAGTTCCCTTAGTGATAAACATCTTATGATAAAAGAATTTCTGAAAAGATCTTCTGACTGAACTTAAATAAACATACTTAATAATTTCGACCCAACCATCCATTGTACATTCTTTTATTTTGAAGCTAATTACGTATCCTGTACTTTTCATTGTAATTGGAGTTTATTATTATGTGGAATGATTGTGTTACACAACAAACATGCGAAAATGATATCGGATCTTTAAAAATTTCGAGGAAAATTTCTCTGCAACATTTAAGAGCCTGCCGACAAACTATTCACGTAAGTGAACAGCGATATCAAAATACAAAAGACCAAATAAAACTTTATAGTTTAGCTAGATATTTCAACACCATTTTATGTAAAATCGTTAAAATTTTGCATTGGCATTTACCAACGTTGTTTTAAGGTCGAAAGTATGACATACTGCGTTTATTTTATGAGTGTAGTTTATGCATGTTGTTCTTTTTAAATGCGATTGTTTGATATTGCAGCAAAATGTAAGATTGTTAATGAAACTACTCTATGTATATTCATTTCTAAGCTCATCACGCAGAGCAACTCCAAGCATAAAAATGATGGTATTTGCAGTAGAACCAGATTGACCAATATAGCGCAACGGATCTTTAAGCTGAAAAGGCAATAAGTTGATAATATAGCTGTAAGAGATGACTACCAGCGGCAATGAACCGGCTATATAGCTCGGAGAAACAAAAACTAATGTAGGTGAAAGGTTCCCGAGTGGCACCTCGTAAGCGAAATGTAGGGTGAGGCAAAATTAGATGGAGTGAGTGTTTATTGATACATAAATTTCATTCAATAAGTGAAAGTAAAAGTATTGATTGAAAAATTTCTATAAAATACGTTTTTATTTCGTTCACCTATTACACTCAAGTTTTCTAGACTGTCACAAAAGCCATCCGTATATACTCACATAATATGGCAATTCAAAAATATAGCAAAACAAAACTAATAGTGTAGTCAGAACGAATTACATCCACGCCTAATTTTATATTAACCATTTTGAATTGATAAAATAAAAAAATAAAATAATTAGTAACAGCTGCTGAAAACTTTTGCTGTTTCAGACAAAAATATAGCATCAAATTGTTAATACCCAGTGGAGTCACTTCATATAATATGTTTAGTAGTTTTATTTTGTATACTGCGGATGTAAAAATGTCTTTTTCTGTTGCTTTCTCTGTTTGTAATATGTTTCTTTTTTATTTTAATTTTTAAGTGAGAAATGAGTTCATAGTCTAAGTGATAACAAATACCTACTTCAGATCATGGACACCTGGTACGAACCTTTCTAGGGGTTTTTCGATAGTAGGACTCTTTTTTCTGCCTAGTACTCCGTTTCTGCATGCACTACCTACTTCAGCCGGTTCCAGCCTGAAGGATATATGAGGCATTCCGTCTTAGTCAAATACTATAAATCTTAGTTCTCAGTAGTAACAACGCAATTATATCCTTTTTGTTCGAAATTGTTTGAAATTATCCAATGCACTTTAGTAGCCTTTTAACAGGTGGATTGTAACTACGTATGATATTTCAATTAAAAAAAAAACTTAAAAATAGCAGGACACAGATATTGTCATCTCTGAGGACTGAGATAAAATGCTTCACAGGTTGTTCCTGGTGATTTATTATATTTAAGCGAACACTACACATTTAAATAATACAAGTTTTTACGGATTTTATCGCGTATATTAACTTTTTTATGTACCTGACGTTTTGAGTACTTTACAGCACCCGTGGTCACGGAGGAACATGTTCAATGTAATATAAGTCATAGTTAACCTTGGTTACCACAGATTAAAGTTTTAATTTTTTTTCCAATCCACACAGTATGAACTTATAGTATCTTGAAGTCTTGCAGTTGTGTACTTGGGTTGGCATTTAATTTTATTAATTATAGGATCCCAAACAGATGCCATTTTGTCTATTGAAATTGGGATGTTTTTTTTTATTTAAATAGCCTCGCGAATCATCCTTGGAAGGAACCGATGGTCTTTAGCGGGGATTTGTGGTTTATCAAATCTGATGTAGTGACGGGGGCGATTCTGTACGTGTTGACAGACTGCAGACTTCGCGGAGCATCGATTCTTCACATCATCTATATGTTCTTTAACGCGGATTTTGTTTTATTTGATCGATCTTTTAGTTTCTCTTATGTGACAGAGACCACATTCACAATCCAGCTTGCACACTCCTGCATCTTTTGGAGAGACATCACACTTGACTGATGGTAAAAACTGACCAATCTTTTTTTTTTCTTTTAATTTCCCACTACGATACGTGTTACACCTCTAAACGAAGCAGTCTCAATTCATATGAACTCCGCGGTTACTGACCACTTACTTAGCGGAATTGACCAGACGGTTTCAGCTAAGTAACGCCTGATTCTAATAATTATTTTAGAAAGTTGGAACAATTAAAACACGGTTACAAGTTAAAAGTGTAAAAGTGAATAGTCCAACAGCTGATATGCACCGGATGGTGACACAGAAAACACATTTTTCAGAAACGTTTACAAAGTGGGTTATCCTTTTCATCACTTTTAAATCTTTACTCCATACTGAAAAGCTATTTTTGAAAGTGTATCATTGCGTATGAGATTGTATTGTGCTATGAGTGAGATTGTACCTATGAGAAAATACACTGAGTACACTTTCTACTATATGCTCTCTCTCTCTCTCTCACTCTCTCTCTCTCTCTCTCTCTCTCTCTCTTTCTCTCTACACCATAAAGCATATAGTACAATTTTTTTAAATAGAATTAGGAGAAAAAACGAACAAACATTTCGCCCGATGGTAAGTAAATGCTGAACCCTATAAGCATCTACATCTACTATCGATTAAGAATCAAAATGTAAATGCGTTGTTACCATGAGGACTAAGACGCAATGCCGTTACCAATAAAATAATATCTGGCTATTAACACTCACCAAACGGAACACATTTTACGCTGGTATTCTGTAAGAGCACAGTCCTTCCCCGGTCGAGCTGACCCAATTTCTGCTCCAACAATGAAATAGCTGGAGCGTGGCTTTAGCACGTAGTTCCAGTATTATGAAATAATTAAAATTATGAACATCGAAATTCGGCTTCCGTTAAGGCGACACCGTGAAAAAATGTACCTCCTTTCATCGAATAGTTTAGGACTATGACACCACTAACGAAAGTGGAATTTTGATATAGGTAAAGTCATGTCTTTATCTTGAATTTGATTGCTCAAAAACACGATTGCATAGTTTTGACTCGATCGTAATTATTTGCGAAAACACCTCTAAAAAATCATTATAGTTGAAATTACAACGAAATTGCTTAATCTATATGCTTGGGAATCACTCAAATATATTCATAACATCAATATTCATAACTTACTTGTTCATTATTTTTATTACTTTAATCAATAATTAAAAAAAAATATTTTAAGATTCTGACAATTTCTAAGCGCTTTTAATCGTCGCGGGCGCTACGCAATTTTAGACCTTATGACGGAGTTTTTGTCAAGTTTTTATAGAAATTATGCATTCACTCGGATCAGTATGGCGATAGCCTTTTCGATGTGTCGTCTTAACCCTAGATCACTAACCATTCGTCTCTCAGACTACGCATACCCCCGCACTTCATAGTTCGGTAGGTTCGCGGCACCCGCACTCCCTCCCCCGCTCAGTACCTTCCTGATTGGTCCTGTTAGTGACCCGTGTGCACTCGTGGCGGTCGCATTCGCTTTGGAACAGGACATACAGCCGTCGCGTCGTCTGACAGACGAAAGGTTAGTGACTGTGTAACATTATTTTTAGTTATAATATTTTTCTATTTTCAAGATTACTTTTATTATATTTTACGCTACTCGGTTTTTTACCTATTAATAATAAATAGGCATAACGTGCTATTATTTTGTGGAATAAAAGTAAAGGGAAAGTTTATTTTGCAGACTTTATGAATATTTTTGGACCATTTCACGATATTGTTTTGATTTTCAATTTTATTTTTAGATGGATTTGAGAGGAGATGAGGAGCGCATTCGACGTTGGTTGTGTGAGCAAACATCGAGTCTAACCACGATGAAGCAGAGGAACTATCGGAATCCGAAAACGAAGATAATATGGTGGCAGATGCCCACGTAGGAACTGATGAAAGTGAGGATGAAGGTTCGATGTCATCTGATAAAGAGATTTTCGTCAGCAGGCGCTCACGTAAGCGAAGATTTGTAGATTCAGATGATAATACATCCGATGCAGGTCAGTTGTGGTCTGAGCCCATTCAGCATCAGCGGGAGCCGCAGGAGCCTGAGTCATCATTTGTGATCCGATCCAATAAAAATCACCTTTATGGAAAGAGCGGTTATAAATGGTCTACTAGACCTCGCAATCCACGAGCAAGAACATCTTCTCGTAATGTGATTCACGTAGTCCCTGGACCTGCAGGTGTAGCCAAAGAAATAACAGACCCCAGAGAATTATTTCTCCTGTTCATTTCTCATGAAATGATTAATGAGATGGTTACTTATACCAACACGGAGATTGACATTAAGAAGTCTAAATACAAACAGGAGAAGTATACCAACTCGCATACTTCCACTAACGAAGTGACGGCTTTACTGGTCTCTTGATACAATCAGCGGCTATAAAAAGTAACCACTTGCCCACTAGAACACTATTTGACCACAAACGGAGTGCAATTACTTTTAAAGCGTGCATGAGTGCTGATAGGTTTGATTTCTTACTGAGATGCCTTAGGTTTGACGACAAGACAACAAGAACAGAGCGGAGGGCCTCTGACAAGCTTGCTCCATTCAGACAATTTTGGGAGGCATTCATAAGCAACTGTGTAAAATGGTATAAGCCCAGTTCATACATAACTATTGACGAACAGCTTGTTGGGTTCAGAGGACGTTGTCCATTTAGGATGTACATACCCAATAAGCCAAATAAATACGGTCTTAAGCTTATTATGATGGCAGACTCGAACACAAAATACGTATGCAATGCCATTCCATATTTAGGCAAGGGAACTAATCCAGAAACCGAACCTCTTGCGAGCTATTTGGTGAAGGAGATCACCAAACCCATACATGGTTCGAATCGAAACTTAACTATGGACGATTGGTTTACATCCAATCCATCCTCTTGCTTCCGATATGCTCCAGGCTCCGTATAAATTGACAATTGTTGGTACATTGCAAAGCAACAAACGGGAAATACCCCAGGAAATAAAAAACTCTAGAGCACGGCAAGTGGGCACTTCAATGTTTTGCTTCGATAACGAGATGAGCATGGTTTCATACAAGCCCAAGTCTAACAAGATTGTTTACCTTTTATCAACCACCCATGATCAACCCACTGTCAATGATGTTACCAAGAAGCCGGAAATTATTCATTTCTATAATTCTACAAAGGGCGCTGTAGATACCGTGGATCAAATGTGTTCTATCATGAGCACTGGTCGCAAAACCAATAGATGGCCGCTATGCTTATTCTATGATACTGTAAACATTATTATCATAAACGCGTATGTTGTTTACGTATGCAATGTGATCCGAGACCATAAGAAACCACTCAAGAGGAGAGAATTTGCCTTGCAAATGGCAGATGAACTAATAAAACCCTGGCTACTCGAGCGCTACAATAAGGTGAATTTGCAGCGTGATGTGAAAAAGAGTATTGGAGATATTCTCAACATTGAAGTGCCACAAGAAAGCTGTGTACAAAAGCTACATATAAGAAGAAAAATATGTGGATTTTGCCCAGCAAAAAAAGGCGTATGACAAAATATTGTTGTACATACTGCAAAAAGGCCAGTTCCTATTTGTAATAGTTGTAAGAATTAATATTGTTTATTTTTCATCGTTTTGTTTGATTCCTTAAAGAAAGGACTTTCAAGTTTTTGTTTCTTTTATAAAATAAATAACAACGATTTTGAAAATATTTGCCTTTCATTGCGTAGTCTGTGAATCGAATGGTTAGTGATAGTGTTACTCCGATTTAAGGTTAGTGATCTAGGGTTAAGTGAAAGTCATAACTACCAAATATTGCACTTAAAATATTCCATTACTTTAACTTATAATTCTACATTCATTACCCATCACCATAATCTTCCCTCCTTAATCTTTGTGCGTTAGATTTCCTCACAGATTTCATTTCACAATTCACAAGGAAAACCATCATCCCCGAACAGTAGATTGTGGTCCGCCATACAAATACTTGTCCTTAGGGCCCCAACTCAATGCTGAGAGGCATGGACCCGTCAAAGGGGAACATTTATATATATATATATATATATATATATATATATATATATATATATATATATATATATATATATATATATATATAAATGTTCCTATTTATAAATGTTGGATGCTGTGGCCCATTGACATCTGCATTTAACCTCAATTAAGATTACTTGATTAGATGCGTTTTCACCCCTGAGGACTAAGTTGGAATCTCTTGTTTCTAGTAAAAAGGGTCTCCGGTTCTGTATACTTACAACACGAAACAGAGAAGCATCAAGATGCTATTTTACGCTAGTATTCTGTAAGACCGTGATCCTACCCCGGTCGAGCCGAAACATACATACATACTTATATACTATAGCTGCAGCGTGGCTTTATCACGAGAAACAGTAAAAAAGTTAAAGTGATGGACGTGGTATTATGAAAAAAAAAAACAAATTGATATTAAGAATAGTTCTTGACTACAGTGTAGTATATATATATATATATATATATATATATATATATATATATATATATATATATATATATATATATATATATATATATATATATATATAGTGTGTATGGATTCTGCCCCCGTTAGTTTAAAGGATCTACCTTTTTTCAAGAACAGAGTTATATATACATATAGCCAGAATGAGGAAAAAAGGGCATATCTGCGTATAATTAGTAACTGACCATTTACGTTTGTTTGTTTTAACTTTAACGTATGCGTCCTTTATTTTAAGTAAAAAACCGCAAATGGTAGAAGCGTCTTTTCTATTTAGTTTTCATATGTGTGGCGGGGTGCGGGTGGAGAGGAAGTGTTCGACATTCTGTCAGTTGCGCCCATAGTTAATAAATACACTATATAGGTACCAGGTTGCACCTACGTGGCTACCGAGGGAAGACGCAGCGGCTGCGCCTCGTTCATTTCCTAGGATCGCGAAATAGTTACGAGATAAGAACATTTTAATCGTAATTTTGTAAATAATGCTGTTTTAATACTTTCTGTGCATTTTAACGGCTAAGTTTTTGTCATAATGTTATTTTATTATTGTATAGTGTTTTAATTATTTGCGGATAGCCCAATAATATTTATTAATATTATATTTTATCAAACTACCTACGATTTACACTCCAATTTAGTTATGTAATTAAATTTTATGATTCTCTGTGTCTACTTTAGTAGTCCCTAATAATTATTTTACATACATATTTTATGTAATATTTTGATACTTTTCTAGTAAGGTTTTTTTTTTTTAATCTTTATTTATTATAGAGGGTTAGATCTACTAGATCAAGTCACCCTCATAGGTACACAACCAAACACATAATCAGACAATGATAAATTAAACGTAAACAAAAGATCACCTATTCTTAATACCTAGTAATACAAGTTTATAAAGTTTCCTAGCTTTATCCGACAATGGAAAAGCTAGGATACTATTATATAGTCCAACACTATTTTTATCAAAACCCAATTGCTTTCTATATGCTTCGTTCCGTTCACATTCCATCATAATGTGAATAACATCTTCCACAACTCCACATTTGTCACAATTTGGTGAATTTACTTTCCTCATTACAAACGCAAATTTGTTTAATGGTACATGTCCGGAACGAAGCCTCATTGCTGTAATGATTTCTTGCCTTCCCATATTGCATCCTTCAAACCAAAGCAAGCGGGAAAGATGCGGTTGTACCGTCTTGTACCAAATGCCTTTTGACAGTGACCTTTCATCAAAGTATTCGGACCACTTTTCTGTACAGTTTTCACGAACTTTAGATAGAAGTTCAGAGTAATAAGGTACACAGTCGGTATTCTCCCCATCACTTATCGCCTCTTTAGCAAGAACGTCTACTGCCTCATTTCCCTCTAAGCCAATATGGGAAGGCACCCATTGTAAGACAATGCTTTTGTTGTTAGATTTTAACGTTACAATATTACTTAATATGTCGTAAGCCAATGGAAAACCGCGAAACAATGAAGTACATTTCTTTAAATGTTGAAGGGCACTGCGAGAATCTGTTAATATCAACAATTTATCATACTTAAGTGACTTGACATAAGATAAGGCTTCTGCAATTGCAATGAGTTCCGCATGCATAACTGAAATTTCCTTACCTAAGCAGAGCTTAACATATTCTTTGGTTTGAATGTCTAAAAATGCAGCACCCGTTCCTTCTTTATCCTTAGAGCCATCAGTATATACTTTATAATAATTTGTAAAGTTTTCACCTAAATATTTATGACATAAAATTCGTAGGTAATGGGGATTGTATTTATGTTTAGGTGCATTTACAAATTCTATTTGAAGGATTATTGAATCGGACACATCCAACTTGCTAATCCACGAATTGAGTGAAAACATTTCTAAGTGAGGACTTGAAAACATACGAGTTTCTTTAAATAATCTATAGATTGTAACTAGCAGTGGGGTTTTTCTACGTCGCCAATAAAAGCTTTCTTTAAGTTCATCAAGTATACATAATAAATTTGTCACAATATTTTCATCAATAGACCTACACTTTAACCAAAATTTACCAGCTAAATATCTTCTCCGAATAAATAATGGCTGTAAAAGCAGTTCCGATTCCATTACATGGATAGGAGTGCTCTTGACAAACCCACCAATTAACCGCATACACTGATTTTGTATTACATCTAGTTTTATTAAATGTGTTTTATGGCTATTATCAAATAAAAAGCTGGCATAATCCAATCTACTACGTATAATAGATATATATATAAGCGACGTATTATGTTTATACTTTCCCTTACGCGTCCATTCTTAAATATGCATACTTTACTTTTCGATGAAGATATTTCTAGGCCTAACGTAAAAAATAAACTAATAAGAGTATTCAGAGCTAACTGTATATCAATAACTCCATTACTGATACTGTCGCAATTTTTATATATAACAAAATCATCCGCATATTGAGAGATATAAACATTCTTGACGCTTTTACATACATTAAGAGTAGCTATATTAAACAAAAGAGGAGATAATGGATCTCCTTGGGCTAGCCCTTGCCCCGTAAATCTACTGATAAACACGTTATCCACATACATTTTGAGATGTCGTTCATTAAGGAAACTACTAAGATATTGACAAATTTTTTTCCCTACATTTAGTTGATCTAAAGTGTACACTAATGCATTTATGTCAACATTATTATACGCATTGTCTAAATCTAAGAAACATCCTATTGTGGACTGATTCTCTGAAAACCCTATTTGTATCCTTGATACCAAACAACTAAGACTATCTAAGCAGGATCGGCTTCTCCTAAAACCGAACGTATTAGAAGAAAAGACTTTGTTTTTTTCCAGAAACCATTCTAGTCTCCCTTTAATAATTGAATGAAAGATTTTGCATAAGCAAAACATAAGTGATATTGGGCGCAAGGACGATACATCATTAATGTCTCTTCCAGGCTTTGGGATTGCTATAATACCAATATCTCGCCATTGTGATGGTACGAAACTGTTGTTAAGAAAAGCATTATACAGTTTGATTAAAATGCATTTGCCCTTAAACGGAAGGTGTTTTAACATTGAATATGCTATGCCATCGCATCCAGGAGATGTATCCTTTAATTTAATACATGTGTCAAGCTCCTGAATCGAGACCTCTTCCTCTAGTAACTTGTTACTAGAACTGAAACTAGCCTGTTCCGGTGAAACAAAATCTGGCGTTAGACTGCGCAGAAGTATTTCTGCTTTTTCTTTGTCTATATGGTGGGTATTATGTGACCTAAAACCTTTCATCCATCTCATCTTGTTCCACATATCCCTAGTGGTTGTTTTTTCATTTACCGAATCACAAAACCTCTGCCAATTACGTAATTTAGCCTGACGAATTAACCTCTGTGTGTCTCTAATTTTTTCTTGGAGTATAGATAAATTCTGAGGTGTTGAGTTACGTCTAAACCTAGCCAGTGCTTGTCTACGAATAGCTACCGACTTCGATAATTCTACGTCCCAGTAAGACTTCGGTACAAATTTAGACATAAAATTTAGATATGAGTGTCAGCTGCTAAATTTAAATATTTCAAAAATGTATTGTAACATTTTTGAAGGTCGGTTGTGTGTATTGCGAACTGATCAAAAAGTGATTCAAGAGTACTCTTATAACCGTCCCAGTTTGCTTTTTTAAAATTCCTTTTCAGATCACACTCTAACCGCTTTTGACATAAACCAGATATTTTAATCATAAGATGATCACTACCTAAAGTTTCTCGAAGTACCCTCCAATTAAATTTATGGACGATATCCGACGTCATAAGATAGATCGGGAGATGACGCTTGTAAGACTCTATTTACGAATCTAATTCGAGTGCTTTCTCCATTATTTAATATAGCAAAGTTCGTATCTAAAAGCGCGTCAAATATTTGTGAACCCCTGTTATCAGTCTTGTACGACCAGCTTGAGTGGTGAGCGTTGAAGTCCCCAAGGATTACGGTTTTACAACTAAATGTAGAAAATAATTCATCCCAATTACTTTGGCAAGTGCGCACTGACGATGGACAATAGATAGAAACGATATTCTCTAAATCCTGACAGTTAAAATTTTTTATATAAATAGCTTCTATGCCATCATTACTTAGTTGTAAATGCCCCCTAACCGTTTTAAGAGATTTGTGCGCTAAAACAGCAACACCCCCATAAGAGTCAGCTCTATCATTACGGTAAATATTATAATCTTTGATTTTAATATAAGTTTCAGAGTTTAACCAGGTTTCGCTTAAGGCTACGATGTGTATTTTTTTCCATAGTTAATAAAGGCTCTAAGGACATTAGTTTAGGCTTAACACTTTGAGCATTCCACTGTAAGATATTAAGATTTACTATTTTACAGTTAAGGTGTTCATCCATTAAATAAGTTTAAAACGGTTTTCAACATTGGCCATTCCGAGATATTGTCCACAGTTACCAAAATTAACCACTCAACACATAACTTTATCACTTTGTAAACTTTCTCTTGCAAACTAAAATTATTAAAAAAAATTACTTCCTTTAACCTCATAAGTAGCTCACTGAAAGATATTTTATTAGAAGATTCGTTGTTATTTGCCTCACTATAGCTAGTACTAGGTTCAAATCTATTACTTTGTAATGACGTGTCACGCTCTGTACTTCTTTTCTCCTTTTTTATTTGGCGCCGGCGGGGCGACGATGTCTTACTTTCACATTGGCTAATATTGTCTACATTATGCAATATGCTATTGGCCGTCACTTCTGCAAAAGTAGGAACATTTTGGACTTTAGCCGCTTCCCTCTCCGGTGTGTTATAATTACACTCCTGCTGGATGCTATCTTGTTCTATAAATTTTAGGTCCATTTGTCTATGTGGTGTTGGCGCAACATAGATTGTTAGAGCCCTTCTGTATGTGCAATTAAACTCGGCCATAAGTTCTCGAAACCTTCTTTCTTTGAGGTAGGCAGGGCAAGTCCTAGCTAAAGCCATGTGACTTCCAGAACAATTGACACATTTGAACGTTTTAGTGTCACAATTCTCATGTTCTCCCCCACATTTCGGGCATATTGTTTTCTTAAAAGGACATAACTTGCGAATGTGACCCAACTTCCAACATTGTGAGCATTGTGAAACGGGATAAACATATTGCTGAACAGTTATTTTCATATCGATAATATATACGTATGAAGGTAGAGAGGACCCTTTAAAACAAAGCCGTATGGTTTCACTTGGACACCACCCATCTTGTTTCGTGTAACATTTTTCATAATCTCTTCTTCAGACATTTCTAACTCCACGTCTCTTATAATTCCGTAAGAGTAGTTTACCTCCATTGCCTTTTGAATTCTCCATCCCATAGAAATGAATGTCGCACAGGTACTTAATTTTTGAACGTTTTCCTCATTCGAAAATTGCAACCTTACTTTAAATGGGTTTAAGTATTTCACTCTAATTATATCAGTAATTCCATTTTCTTTGAATAACCGTGCCAAAGCAAATTGCTTTGGCAGCTTTTCATTGCATGCAATGTATACCTCGATATCTGTTTCTGTACTTGACCTCTCATCCTCATGCAGTCGTTTTTTCTTCCCCTTTCCCTTCACAATCTTCCACTCATCATCACTCTCCACCGTTTCTCTGATTCTTTTAATAATCCTAGGCGTATTTTTACCAATACTATCCCGCTCTTCTACTTCTAATTCTGCAATATCGTCTTCGCTATACATAATATTAATGTTAAATTCTTCATTCTCGTCCGTCATTATGCGTATACCCGCAAGTACCACTGAGTAAGCTTGGGCGTAAGCAGGCCGCGCGGCCCTACCTACCCGCGTGAGTAAGCAATAACAAGCAGCGTACCTCAACACTTAGCGATGCGTGTGAACGCGTGCTACTCGCTTAACGCCAGACGCGAGACTGTTCTAGTAAAGTTGTGAATTTCATTGTACTTATTTTGATAGAGGGTAGATGTTAGTGCATAGTTATTTATAATACCTAATAACATTAAATTGGTAAATAATTTTTGTTTTTATTACTGTTACTGTGTGTTAAGAAAATTAGTCAATTTTACTTATTTTTTGTTACGATATATTATTATAATAAACGCTAAAGCCTATATGCCTGTAAATAGAAGGGAATTTTGGTACAATTCACCGGTTAATAATGATTCAGTGAATTTGATCATCGAACACGAAGTGTAAGAAGAATATTTTGTATTATTATATTTTAATTCTGTTACTTATACTTTTAGATAGATAGCTATTGTATTTAGGGCAGAAACTATGAGAGGTTAAATTATTATTACTATACGAAGATATTACTTAGTGTTTGGAAACAAATATTCATGGCTGTGAAAATGCCTTGGAAACTAAAAGATTTCATTAAAGTCTACTTATTATGTTAGTAGTCACAAAAATACATTTGTTAAACTTTGTGTTTATAACACTTGGTTACGGTTGTGAAAAAACTGTAAAGATCTTAAAACTATGGTGAGATGTATTTTTAAGTGATTTTGTGAAGAAGAAGGTTCCAGTTATTAATAGTTGATTTTTTTGATGTTTGTTTTATTTTACTCTTAATTATGCTTGTAACAATACTCTGAAACCCTATGATCTCATCGAAGTGTAGATTTCAAGTATCACAAAACTTTTTTGAAGTGCAATTTAAGTTTTATGTTCTCGTTTTTTATAACTCTATCAAATATAGATAAATAAATACAATTTTGAAATGAACAACAGTTTTGCTTTAAAGTACACTCCGCAGACTTATAAAATGTCAAATTATTAATCACAATATTGAAAAAGTAACGAATGAGCTTTGAACTTACGGTATTGAATTGTTGGCAACATTTTAACAATTCTTCACTCTGTGCGATTGTTTGAACTTTTAAACTATTGACATGAACGTAAACAATTGATGTTTTATTTTATTTTATGTATTTAATGTATTTTTGTTACACATACTAAAATAGATTTTAGCTTTCTGTATTAAATTTTTCTTCATTTCTGTTTCTTCTTCTACTTATACCTTTCACTTACCTCTTCTTCTAACTCTACCTGTACCTCTACTTCAACTACTACTTTCATTTCTATTTCCATTGCCGTTTTTTTATATTAAGACCTCAGAGGAGAGCATTTGGTGAGTTAGGAGCCATAGCATTATAATAAACAGATGATGTTATATTAGTATCCTGCGTAACGTCTAAACGCCTAACTCTAGTCTAGTCGCCTAAACATCATATGCTCTGCTAAACACTCTCATTTGAGGCCTTTGACTAAGGTTTCAAAACTCATTTTTTCAATTAGCTGTACCCCGTTTTGAAGTCATTATCCCATTTAGTTCCGTAAGTGTCGTTGAAGAGATTTTGAAGAAGATCCGGAAAAAATAGTACGGCTTCCAATAAATTGCGACATAACTATCCCGTTCACGCCAGGCTTAAAATACCCAGACCAGTGACGGGCAGCACATCAAAGGTGCGAAATATCTGGTATTGTGGAGGCTACTCCGCCTACCAAGCATAACGAATAAGGCACTTACTGCGGAGCTAAGGGAATTAGAGAGATCCATATTAGACGGAGATCTAGACGTTGAGAGAGTCCAGCAGGAGACTTTTATACGCGGAAAAAAAGAAAATAATCAAGTCACAGCCCGTGGTGTTGCGGTGTAAGAATATCACTATCCAACATCATCACGTGGGTGTCGTAAGTCGTCATAAGATTCTACAGAGGGAATCTAAACCAGGAGATAAGCAGCAGTAACCTTCTGATAACTGCAGGATTTAAAAAGAAAACTGTGGTTGCCAACTCGCTTGCCAAGCGTGGCAACTATGGTAAATAACCCTCCTGTCTATGAGGAGAGATTTTGATAGGCTGTAAAGTTAAGTCAAAGGTAACAGTCCGTACACGTTTCGCTGTTGAGTAAAGGCCACCGCTATTTACTGAAAGGATTGCTAGAGTAGTTGATCCTCCCCTTCACGTTGCTTCAGAGCTTGTTGATGGACTTTACGCACCTTCGAAATATTTTGGTTTCTTACACATACATCTAAGGGTTTTTCTACACCGTCAAGCATACATATGCTTGACGGTGTAGAAATTTATTTTAATTGGTAAAAATTTCATTGGAATTGGTGAAGAGTTACAACGGTGAACTTACTAAAGTTGCCCGCAACTCTTATACTCGTATAGCAGTAGTAGCACAGAGGCTATCACTTCTATGAACCCATGGATAGAGTAACATTGGATTTATTTAATATTTTACACTTCCGTGATATTTACATTAAATTATTATGTAACTATCACGGAAGTGTAAAATTATTCTAGAAATCCGTATAAAATATTCTATAATATAATTTGCACATAATCTATCACGGCTTTGAACTCGTTGATACAATAAAACTGAAATTATTTATAATTTAGTATATAGAAAAATTGTGATATTTGCATGTAATTAATTTAAAGTAGTATATTTACATGATGATAAGGTAAGTATCCACAAACTATTTATACACAAAATCGAACTGTTTTGTGGAGCAAGTAAAACAAATTAAAATCTCTTTTATCTTTGAAATTGAATTCGGAAGCGGAATAAACGGTTGGCCACATATTTGTCACGCGATTAAAAAGGATTTCGTATTGGAAACAAACTTGCTAGCTCAATCAACCAACCGTTTGGTCGGAAATACAGCTTTTATGGGGTTTAGTCTCCTCCGGTTTGTTTCACTAATGAACTCTAAAATTTTTATGCCTAATTTACATCATGAAAATAGCATGTTTCAGTTACCAATGGATTAGTATTTTTGTATTTTTTTTTTAATTTTCGTAAAACCATATCTACCGTACATATTTCAAAAAAAAGTAAAAAGAGTACATATCCGTGGAGTTGCTTTCGGCATATTTGTTTAATAGAATTTTGAAACAAAAGTACACTATAATACGTTTGAAAACGAAACCTTAATTTATTCCTAAAAAAAGAAGTACTTAAGTAAGTAAAGAAAGATATTTGTTTTATTTTTTTAATAGATGGCTCATGTAATAAGACGTTATAATAATATATAATAATTTAACATTTTCTTAAATGGAAGAGGACGATGTTCATTGTCACAGTTTTTTTTTTTTAAATTATAATATTAGAATAACAAGCGATCTAACAGTAAATCTGGTGGAAACAGCCCATAGGTACCAACATCCAACTGTATTTGAAATAATGTTAGCATTTAGTTGAAAGATTAATATATCTTAGCCTTCACAAACAATAAAATTCAAAATATTTTAATAAAAATTCTTTTCAATATTACTTTTCTGAAATAGGAAGAAAGACAGATTTTACTAAACTATTTCGTATCTTTGTGTGGCTTTACAAAAATATATTATCTTGAGTAATAAACTTGAAATATCCATCACTAAGGAGATAAGAGAGATGGAGATCGGGTAATAAATGAGGCATAAACGATAATCTCCGGATATAACTAATCCCCGTCTTGAAGAAGGTTAGGATGGAAACGCTTCTGGAATATTTAATTTTGCCCTCAAAAAAGTCCCTAACAGTAATGTCGTGAAATTTTTATCAATTTTATTGAGTCAACAAGGTCAGGAGCATTAATGGAGTGTCTGTTAACTGCTTTAAATTAAGTATCTACATTTGGATTTTTTCCGAAATTAATCATATAATATAATTATACGATTTTACTTACATAATAAATTTATATCTTAGCAGCCTAATGGTTAGGAATAGGGACTGCGAAACTGGGAAGTCGTAAGAACTACTCTTAATACAAGCATTTTTATAAATAATGTTAATAGCGTTAATAGTGATTTTTTTAATATTCATTTTGTAGCTTATTTAAAATATAAGCAATAGACCAACTTATTTACAATAGTGTTTCATAATTTTCAATAAAAATTTGCAATTTGTACCTTAACATATGAGCTCCATTAAGCTCTAACCCAATGCCTTTTTGTGTGGTGATGAATCCCTCGATGGTGAACCTTACTGTCATAAAATAAATAAATCATATTCATTATTGTCTTGAAGACTCTCAGATTACAATGTGGAGGCTAGCCAGATGCTGAAAAATTAGTTCACTCCTTTGCTGTACGCATTAAAAAGTTTGAACGCGTGGAATATCAATATGCCCGCCAACCATCCGGTTGTAGGACGGTGGAAAGGTGAAAGAGGAATTAAGTAATGGAATTCCTGTGATCACGATTCGAAATGCATCTGATGGAATTCCGAGAGGCTGGCGACTCTGTAACTGTGCTAGTCGTCGACAATATTGATTTCAAGATAATCAAGTTCACCAATATACCTCTCAGCACGTAACTCTACTGAGTTAAATGCTGGGAAGATAATATATTTTAATTAAATACCCTTGTATCTAATTAAATAGACTTTAATCTGTATTTCACATTCTTTGGCATTAATTTTATGAAACATTATGTGTAATTTCCTTAAGAAGATTTATTAAGAAGAGTCCGTAAACAACCACTTTGATCGCGTTGGGTATTTACTCATGCATATGTAAAACAACGATTTGACATTCAATTTCTTTTCGCCTGTGTTAACTTCTGGTGGCTTGCAACATAGGTATTTAAAGGGAAATAAAAAAAATGTTATTAAGCTTGTTTCAGGTGTTTTGAGTATAGGAATTATTAAAAAAGTCCTTCCTGTCTGTTTTATTTACATTTTAACCACTGGACTTGTTTGTACATGATATTTTCATTGTATATACCTACTACGTAATTACTCGAAGTTTTATTTAGAATAGACACTCCTTGTAAAATCTGTAAGCGATAGTAAGGCTTGCTAATTATCATAAATATCAAGGACTCATTTACTGGCAACGAGACGTTAAATTTTACCGTCTTGAGTATCAATTATCCGTAATTCTTGATCAGAAAAAAATCAGAGATCAGAAAATTTTTCATTTTGCACTTATACTTAATTTAATATGGTAAAGTTGAAACCAACAAGGAGTACATCGTTGATTATGTTTAAACAAATGGTTTTGTGGAATAAGGGATTAAGATGTGACTGGTTCATTCGCTACTAAATCATATTAGTTTAAAACAATTTTAATACTGGGTTAAACTTTACAGGTTCGTATAAAACTGCGGTAAGAAACGGTTGCGGGGGGAGGGGGGACTCATCCCGCGACCACGTTTGATGACGTGTAGTAAAAATGTTTAAGAGGGAATACAGTTGTTAAAGTGTTAAGCTTCCATAAATATAGTTTATTTCTGGTATGTATAAAGAAGTTGGATATAATTCTAATTTAATGTCTTATATTTACGCGAACACTACACATTGATTAAAACTACGATTACGGATTTCATCGCGTTTAATTTTACATTTAATTATTTTTATTTTTAATTCCCGAAGTTTCGAGTGATTTCCAGCACCCATGGTCACGGGAGACTGAGGTGACTGACGTCCCGATGACATTGTTAAACCCGGAGTACCTTCAGCTATTTTAATTATTGTTTATGGTCCGATCTGTGCAAAAGAACTGACTATGCCCTAAGGTCTTGCAGTGGTATGCTTGGGTTTAGTTTTAATTTTATTGATAACAGGGTCCCAAGCAGGTGGGAGGGTGTAGTACTCAGCCTCCTTCTCTATTGAAATTAAAAAACATACTGTTACGCGCTCAAGTAGACGATATACTAGCGCCATCTAGTGTCAGGAACGAGAGCGAGTAGAGCGTTGCAGAGAATGACATCACACAACTCTCAACCAACAGCGCCATCCGAAGAACTAAGTTTCTGGAAAGTCTATACTCGCACACTCGTCCCTTTTCGCGCATTTACCTGAATATTCGGGATGTTTCTTTGCTAATTTAAATAAATAGGCGCTGCAAGATGCGATCGGGGCAGAGTTGAACTCGGCGACACAAGCGAAGCTTCGGAGCGGAATTAAGTGAATTAGTGTGTTGAATTATTAGTGTTTTTAACTTTAATTTGTGTAAAGTAAATTAAAGTGTTAATTTAGGTAATTTTATCGGCAATTTTTATTGTCACGAACCTCAAGCTCGTAACAATACTAATTTCAATAGAGAAGGAAGCCTCACGTATCATCGTTGGTAGGAATCGGTGTTCTTTCGCGAAGATTTGTGGTCTATGAAATCTGATGTAATGTTTGGGGACGTCTAGGATATGATCACAAACTGCAGACTTCCCGGAACGTTGATGCTGTGTTGATGTTGATGTAAAATTAAACGCGATAAAATCCGTAAAAGTAGTTTTAATCAATGTATAATTCTAATAATTTTTTTATAACCTCACTTTTTTAAAAATTTGGGCTGTGGTTAGTTTAGCAATAGTTGCTCAATTAACCTCACGATTTAGAACGAAATTAGTGTATATTTTTTATTTTATTTTAAAATGCGGACTTATAAATGGCAAACTTCAGGAGATTCCTACACTCCTAAAACTTAAATGGCGCTTGAGAGGCTGTCAATTATAAAAGAAAAAGTGTGAATACCGCTGCCAAAGCATTTGGTATTAAACGTATGACTTTAGTGAGGATGCGTTTTCACCATCATTTGTAACCGACCGTCCATATTCAGAAACTGTTAAGCAGGAAAAAGACCGTCTAGAGTAAGATAAAATGTACAACACTGAACCTGATCATACTCCATCTATGATTAAAACTACTTTTACGGATTTTATCGCGTTTATTTTTACTTTTTATTTTTAATTCCCGACGTTTCGGGCGCTTTCCAGCACCCATGGTCACGGGGGACTGAGATGACTGACGTCCCGATGTCATTGTTAAACCCGGAGTACCTTCAGCTTTTTTAATTATTGTTAGCTGAAGGTACTCCGGGTTTAACAATGACATCGGGACGTCAGTCATCTCAGTCCCCCGTGACCATGGGTGCTGGAAAGCGCCCGAAACGTCGGGAATTAAAAATAAAAAGTAAAAATAAACGCGATAAAATCCGTAAAAGTAGTTTTAATCATGTGTAGTGTTCGCGTAAATATAAGAAATCATTATACTCCATCTACTTCTGCCAGCCAAACTGAACCCGAACCTGGTACAAACAACAAAGAAATGGAGCAGTTCATTCAAACGCATGTATTTTCTCCAGAATTGTTCGACCATACCCACAGGAAAGTCCTAAAAAAGCAGCTAAACTGTCAGAAGAAAAAGAAAAACTGCTAATCTAACAAACACTTCTGAAAAGAACACATTGCGAGAAGAAGAAACTAAAACCACTTAAACAGTTAAGAAGCCAAAGAATAACATCGATAATAAAAGAAAGAAGAGTATTTGTATAACGTACTACATGCAAGTGAGAAAAGCAACGATGATGATGATAACTATTCTTCCTTGGTTTATTGCGAAGCGAAAATTTTGTATTGAAAAATTGACTGAATGAGCTTTGAACTTACAGTATTGGATTGTTGGCAACATTTTAACAATTCTTCACTCTATGCGATTGTTTGAACTATAACTATTGACATGTTTTATTTTATGTTACACATACTAAAATAGATTTTAGCTTTCTGTATTAAATTTTTCTTCATATAAACTTTAACTACTTATTCCAATTCTCTCATTCACCCGGGCGCGTAATATGTCTTGTAAGGTGTACATAGTTTTCCCATCACGTATAAATACATAGAAGGTATCTTATTTAGGAAACATTTATTATTTCTTATCTATCGTCGTAAGGCCCAATGACCTAATTTAATGACAAAAATATTTTGGCATTCCGGCCCAACACAGCTTTTAAAATCGTCAAATTGCGGCCCGGCAACCTAAAATTATGACATGATATTTGAACGTAATTTTTGGTTTAAATAATCCCGCCATTTTAAATCTGCTATCAAAAAACTATTAACTATGAACTCATCTCTAATTTTGGCAATGTCAACTTGACATTTAAAAACCAAGAATCTGTCTTTTTGGCATTTCATCTTATGTGAACGGAAGTCTCGTGGAGATTGGTAAGTAAATCTATTCATATCTTTATAATCCTAACATGGTGATGTCTAAAATATATTGCAAACTGTTGCGGATATATTACATTTTGTTCCAACATGTTTTTTTCGTAGCAAAGTCATTTTAATTCCGTAATATTCGAACGATAAAAACTATGTCCCAAAATAAGGTCGGTGGGATTTTATTGTAAAAGTTAGACTAATTTCTATGTCATGATTTTAGGACATTGGGTGTTTACTTTATTTTCTTTTGTTTAAGCCATGGACGACGAAGCTATAGAAAATCAGCTTAATCTGGACGTATCCGAGTTCGAAGATGATGACGGCGATGATGATATCGATGATGTGAATTATCGACCTCAGGGCCGAAATCGTCAATCAGACAATTCAGCAGAATCGTCTTCTGATTCTGAAGGTGAGCTCACAGTTTCAAGTCCTGCGATTTTTTATTCTTCTGTTACGCGAGGGAGGAGCTTACAGCGTCGAGGTGGCCGTCGTGGTCGAAGAATTTCTTTGATTTCTCGAGCAAGTAGTATAAGAGAAAGTTCATCTCGTGGGAGCCGAAACTTTAGTAACTGCTAATTTCACCACTAGTTCCGATACAGAAGACGAAGAACAGTCTCGACCTAAACGCTCTAGACCAGCTGTACCGCTTCCCAGTTCAAGAACTCATGGTGCACTCCATTTGCCGTCGGCTGGAGATGTTCAAAACAGGTGCAGAAGACCAGGATGCAATAAGAAAAGCACAATTATATGCAAGAAGTGCAACATTCACTTGTGCCTAACAAAAGAACGAAATTGTTTTTATAACTTCCACACTGAAATTTATTGCTTGATACATTTGTTTAAAATTTTCTTTTTTAAGTATCTATATTTCTAATTAGTATTGTGTGTGATACGACAACTTGAATATTATTATTTGAAATATTGCCATTGATTATAGTAAGTAAGAACATTATTTTAGTAATATGATTAACATGTGTAATGCATACATTGTTTGCTAAAAATGAGACTGATTTAGAAAATTTTGTAATTTTGTTACATACAATTATTAATTAATAAGGTTTAAAATAAAGAAATAAAATAATAAATATTTTTTTTACAAAGTTTACTTTTATTTCTGGTATAATTTGTTATTCCATGATAAATAACTGAATAGATTTGATTGAATCAAACTATATTAATTTCTGTTTCTTCTTCTACTTATACCTTTCACTTTTCACTTCTTCTAACTCTACTGTAAGTCTACTTCAACTACTACTTCATTTCTATTTCTATTTCCATTGCCGTTTTTTATATTAAGACCTCAGAGGAGAGCATTTGGTGAGTTAGGAGCCATAGCATTATAATAAACAGATGATTTTATATTAGTATCATGCGTAACGTCCGCTAGAGTTGTCTGAGTACGGTGCCTAAACATCATATGCTCTGCTAAACACTCTCATTTGAGGCTTTTGACTAAGGTTTCAAAACTCATTTTTTCAATTAGCTGTACCCCGTTTTGACGTCATTATCGCATTTAGTTCCGTAAGCGTCGTTAAGGAGATTTTGAAGAAGATCCGGAAAAAATAGAACGGCTTCCAATAAATTGCGGCATAACTATCCCGTTCACGCCAGGCTTAAATACCCAGACCAGTGACGGGCAGCACATCAAAGGTGCGAAATATCTGGTATTGTGGAGGCTACTCCGCCTTCCAAGCATAACGGTTAAGGCACTTACTACGGAGCTAAGGGAATTACAAGGGGAGAGATTCATATTAGATGGAGATCCAGACGTTGAGAGAGTCCAGCAGGAGACTTTTATACGCGGAAAAAAAAAGAAAATAATCAAGTCACAGCCCGTGGTCTTGTGCTGTAAGAATATCACTATCCAACATCATCACGTGGGTGTCGTAAGTCGTCATAAGATTCGACGGAGGGAATCTAAACCAGGAGATAAGCAGCAGTAACCTTCTGATAACTGCAGGATTTAAAAAAAACTGTGGTTGCCAACTCGCTTGCCAAGCGTGGCAACTATGGTAAATAACCCTCCTGTCTATGAGGAGAGATTTTGATAGGCTGTAAAGTTATGTCAAAGGTAACAGTCCGTACACGTTTCGCTGTTGAGTAAAGGCCACCGCTATTTACTAAGAGGATTGTTGGAGTGGTTGATCCTCCCCTCCACGTTGCTTCAGAGCTTGTTGATGGACTTAACGAACCTTCGAAATATTTTGATTTCTTACTCATTTTGTAGCTTATTTAAAATATAAGCAATAGACCAATATTTATTTACAATAATGTTTCATAATTTTCAATAAAAATTTGCAGTTTGTACTTTAACATATGAGCTCCATTAAGCTCTAACCCAATGCCAGACTGGAATCCCACGTGGTGGTAAGGGGCGATGAATCCGTCGATGGTGGACCTTACTGTCATAAATTAAATAAATCATATTCATTTCTTCTTTGTCTTGAAGACTCTCGGATTACAATCTGGAGGCTAGCCAGATGCTGGAAAATTAGTTCACTCATTTGCTGTACGCATTACAAAAGTTTGAACGCGTTGAATATCAGGGTGAATGCCCGCCAACCATCTGGTTGTAGGACGGTGGAAAGGTGAAAGAGGAATTAAGTAATGAAATTCCTGTGATCACGATTCGAAATGCATCTGATGGAATTCCGAGAGGCTGGCCACTTTGTAACTGTGCTGTTCGTCGACAATATTAATTTTAAGATAATCAAGTTCACCAATAAACCTCTCAGCACGTAACTCTACCGAGTTAAATGCTAGGAAGATAATATGTTTTAATTAAATACACTTGTATATTTTTTTAATGGAAAAGGGGGCAAAAGAGCATGCGGCTCACCTGATGTTAAGTGACTACAGCCGCCCATGATCAACCGCAACACCAGGAGAATTGCGCTCCTTGTGAAACGTACAGTGGTGGACCGCCAAGCATCCAGATGGTGTGGATGGTATCGGGACGTTTGCCGTGTAGTGCGTTTACGAAATTTGCGGCTGGGATTAATCCGAACAACTCCTCAGAGCACTCCCCGTGATAGATGCGATAAAATACGCAAAGAGATGCAACATCTCTTCGCAGCGCCAGTGAATCGAGCCGATCGGAAAGCACTCGGTCGTCGACGATTCGAGCCGCTCTGCGCTGGATGCGGTCAAGTGGAAGGAGCTGGTACTGGGGAGCCCCAGCCCAGAGATGGGAACAGTATTCCATGTGCGGCCGAACCTGCGCCTTGTAAAGTTGCAGGCGGTGTTCCGGCATGAAATACTGTCCCGCTCTGCAGAGCACGCCAAGCTCTTTAGAGGCCAATTTGGCCTTCTCTTCCAAGTAACCACGAAACTGCACGTCACTCGATATGTCAACGCCGAGGATTCCTATACTGGCTGAGGCAACAAGGGGAGTGCCTTGAAACTGAGGGGATACGACAAAGGGGTTCTTTTTAGCGGTTAACGCGCAAACTTGTGTCTTCTGGGGGTTAAACTGGACTAGATTTAGTCGTCTCCAATCCGAGACTCTGTTCAGCAAAAACTCGACTTCAGACACAAGTTTGTCCCGGCACTCGGAGACGTTTCCCCGAGAAATATTGGCTCGGCCGGTGTAAAGAGCATCACCAGTGCTGTCATCTGCATAGCAATGAATGTTACGGGTATGCAACATATCATTGATATGCAGAAGAAACAGCGTTGGCGATAGCACGCAGCCCTGTGGAACACCAGCATTAATAGGCTTGCAATCAGAGCTTGCACCGTCTACAACGACCTTGATGCTCCGATCTGCAAGAAAGCTGGTGATCCAATCGCACAGTTTCTCGAGAAGCCCATAGGAAGGGAGCTTCGAAAGAAGCGCTTTGTGACAAACCCGTTCGAAGGCCTTCGCAATGTCCAAACTAACGGCCAATGCCTCCCCCTTGAACTCTACTGCCTCCGATCATCTGTGAGTGAGGTAGACCAGAAGATCACCAGCTGACCGACCACGGCGAAAACCGTATTGGCGGTCACTAATCAGCTGGTGATCCTCAAGGTACCTCATGAGCTGGCAGTTTACAGTGGACTCCATTGTTTTGGAGAACAAGGAGGTGATGGCGATTGGCCGGTAGTTGGACGGGTCTGAGCGGTCGCTTTTTTTAGGGATCGGGTGGACGAAAGCCGTCTTCCATGATTTTGGGACTACGCCTAGGGAGTAGGAGTACCGGAAAAGACGCGTTAAAACCGGTGCCAACTCTGGATCACACGTCCTCAGCACAATTGGGGGGATTCCGTCAGGCCCACTCGACTTGTGGATATCCAGGGAGAGGAGTGCTTTGCGAACCGAGCGCTGTGTGAACTGCACTTCCGGCATGGAGCACTCACACCGCGGGATGGTCGGCGGCGTACTCCCCACGTCATCAAGAGTCGAGTTAGACGCAAAGAAAGAGCCTAGAAGATCGGCTTTCTCCTTTGCAGTATGGGCCAGTGAGTCGTCCTCCCTGTGCAGAGATGGAAGAGATGGCTGACAGAAATTCCCCTGGACAGCCTTGGCGAGAGACCAGAATGCACGGGTTCCAGAAGGAAGGCGAACTATTTTCTCGCCAATTCTGCCTATGTGCTCTGACTTTGCCTTGGCAATGACTCTTTTGAAGGACCTAGAGGCGGAATTATACTTCTTTTTTAGAGCGCTGGTGTTTACATCCCGGGACGCTGATGTATCAACCCAGGCTTGGTAGCACTCCTGCTTATAGCATGATGCTATATTACAGGAGCGACCAAACCATGGCTGAGATTTGCCTCCAATGGGCACCACAGAGGAAGGAATAAAAAGTTCCATACCCTGAAGTACCACATCAGTAACAGAATCCGCAACAACGTTGGGATCATCCGGCGAGAAGCAAACCCGCCCCCAAGGGTAGGATGCAAAGAAAGACCGCATCCCATCCCAATCGGCTGACCTATAGTGCCAAACAAGGCGGCAGCCTGCAGAATGCAACCGCGATTTCAGCGTGAGTGGCACAACACTCCGGACCAGACAATGGTCCGAGGAGCCTAAAGGGGCGTCGACGGAAATCTGATATCCGTCCGGGTGAGATGTCAGCAGAAGGTCCAACAGGGAAGGTGCATGACCTCCACATCTGGTATCCGCGTAGGTGAAGTAACCGGTTGTGTCAGACCATATGCCAATGCAAAATCATGAACAGATCTCCGCGCATGATCGGTTAAACGTGAACCAAGCCATTCGGCGTGATGGGCGTTAAAGTCGCCGAGGATCACGATCTCTGCGGAGGGGATCTGCTGTAGCAACGAATCTGCAGCCATTTGGACGTGGTCGAAGAGTCGGTCTGTTTCGGCATTACTGCTATGGGACCTATAGAGGCACCCGTAGACGCGCGGATGGTCGTCGCTGTCTACGCGTAACCAAAGGATGGACAGGTCCGAACCTTCAAGTCTGCCGAGGCGTCGAGAACAGATGTCCTCTCTGACGTAAACGCAAACTCCAGCCCGAGGCACAAAGGAGTGTTCCAGTTTGTACCCCGGGTAGGAGAGATACGAGACATCAGCCGGAGAGGACACCTGCGTCTCGGTCAGAAAGAGCAGAGACGGCCTCGCCGTCTCGAGATGGTAGTGGACGGCGTTTAGGTTAGAGTGAAGTCCCCTGATATTGCAGAAATTCACGGACAGCGTGGCAGGGGTCGCCTTGGTCTTGTTGCTCCGTCTGCCCCGAGCAGTTGTAGTCTTGAGCGGAATTTTGCCCCCCCCCCCCTGAATGCGCGGGGCAGCCTGAGCACCCATGCTCAGAAGTGGAGAAACATAGTCGTGGATGCTCAGCGAGGGATTCTCCAGGGGTGCTGGTACCCTCCTGGGGTAGTCTATTAGTATTTAATTCCGCTACCATGTTGATGGGGGGGGGGGATTTGGGCTTCCGGCCACCTGCACTCACCAGACGAAACGCGGAAGCAGAGCTTCCACTTCACGCCGGTATTCTGTGAGGTCGTGGTACCACCCCGGTTTGAGCCGGCCCATACGTGCAACAGCATAGCTGCCGCGTGGCTCTACCACTGTTAAATCTAATTAAATAGACTTTAATCTGTATTTCACATTCCTTGGCATTAATTTTATGAAACATAATGTGTAATTTCCTACAACCTTGTTTAAAAGTTGTTTGGGAGTCCGTAGACAATCACTTTGATTGCGTTGGGTTTTTACTCATGCATATGTAAAACAACGATTTGAAATTCAATTTCTTTTCGCCTGTGTTAACATCTGGTGGCTAACAACATGGGTATTTAAATGAAAATAAAAAAAAATGTTATTAAGTTTGTTTCAGGTGTTTCGAGTATAGGAATTATTAAAAAAGTCCTTCCTGTCTTTTTATTTACATTTTAACCACTGGAATTGTTTGTACATGATATTTTCATTGTATATACCTACTATGTAATTACTCGAAGTTTTATTTAGAATAGTTACTCCTTGTAAAATCTGTAAGCGATAGTAAGGCTTGCTAATTATCATAAATATCGAAGACTCATTTACTGGCAACGAGATGTTAAATTTTACCGTCTTGAGTATCAATTATCCGTAATTCTTGATCAGCGATCAGTAAGACAGTGGATAAGTATTTTGGTAGCGGTACTGCGGGCTGTGTTTTTCATTTTGCACTTATACTTAATTTAATATGGAAAAGTTGAAACCAACAAGGAGTACATCGTTGATTATGTTTAAATAAATAGTTTTGTGGAATAAAGGATTAAGATGTTACTGGTTCATTGGCTACTAAATCATATTAGTTTAAAACAATTTTACTACTGGGTTAAATTTTACACGTTCGTATAAAACTGCGGTAAGAAACGGTTACGGGGGGGAGGGGGGACTTATCCCGCGACCACGTTCGATGACGTGTAGTAAAAATTTTTAAGTGGAAATACAGTTAAGTGTTGAGCTTCCATAAATATAGTATATTTTTGGTATGTATAAAGATGTTGGATATAATTCTAATATAATGTCTTATATTTACGCTAACACTACGCTGAAAACTACGTTTACGGATTTTATCGCGTTTAAATGTACATTTAATTATTTTTATTTTTATTTCCCAACGTTTCGAGTGATTTCCAGCACCCATGGTCACGGGGGACTGAGGTGACCGACGTCCCGATGTCATTGTTAAACCCGGAGTACCTTCAGCTATTTTAATTATTGTTTATGGTCCGATCCGTACAAAATGAACTATGTCCTGAGGTCTTGCAGTGGTATGCTTGGGTTTAGTTTTAATTTTATTGATAATAGGGTCCCAAGCAGGTGGTAGTACCCAGACTCCTTCTCTATTGAAATTAGTATGTTTTTTACTTTCAATAGCCTCACGTATCATCCTTGGTAGAAATCGGTGTTCTTTCGCGAGGATTTGTGGTCCTTCAAATCTGATGTAATATTTGGGGACGTCTAGGATATGATCACAAACTGCAGACTTCCCGGAACGTTGATGCTGTCTTGATGTTGATGTAAAATTAAACGCGATAAAATCCGTAAAAGTAGTTTTAATCAATGTATAATACTAATAATTCTTTATAACCTCACTTTTTTAAACTTTGGGCTGGGGTTAGTTTAGCAATAGTTACTTAATTAACCTCACAATTTAGAACGAAATTAGTGTACGTTTTCTTTATTTTATTTTATAATGCGGATTTATAAAAGGAAAACTTCAGGAGATTCGTACACTCCTAAAACTTAAATGACGCTGCAGAGGCTGTCAATTATAAAGGAAAAAGTGTGAATACCGCTGCTAAAGCATTTGGTATTAAACGTATAACTTTAGTGAGGATGCCTTTTCACCATAATTTGTAACTGACCGTCCATATTCAGAAACTGTCAAGCAGGAAAAAGACCGTCTAAAGTAAGCTATAATGTACAGCACTGAACCTGATCATACTCGAACTACTTCCGCCAGCCAAACTGAACCCGAACCTGGTACAAACAACAAAGAAATGGAGCAGTTCATTCCAACGAATGTATTTTCTTCAGTAATTGTTCGATCATACCCACAGGAAAGTCCTAAAAAAGCAGCCAAACTATCAGAAGAAAAAAAAAAGCTGCTAATCTAACAGACACTTCTGAAAAGAACAAATTGCAAGAAGAAGAAACTAAAACCACTAAAACAGTTAAGAAGCTAAAGAATAACATTGATAATAAAAGAAAGAAGAGTGATTGTATAACGTACTACATGCAAGTGAGAAAAGCAACGATGATGATGATAACTATTCTTCCTTGGTTTATTGCGAAGCGTATTCTGAAAGTTTAACAGGGGAAATATTGATGCAGTGTCAAGTTTGCAGGGGGTGGGCTTATACAAAATGTGCACCAGCTTTCGGTCTTACTTTCGTTTTTATTAATTCCAACAACGAGAAAGATGATTAAGTTTCTAAGATCTCATTAATGTTTTCTTTTTTAATATAAGCTTTGTTAATAATTATACAAATATTCAAGAGTTCTAATCCAAAATATAAGCTTAAGATATTATGTTAGTTATGTTGGTTCTATTTATTGTTTAATATTGGAAGAAAATTATTTTTAGTTTCACTGTCACTAAATTACTATAAATAAAAGGTTGATTGCAAAAAATACATTTTATTTTATGTATGTTGGTTGCGCGGAAACCCATTCGTATTTATTTATATTGGACGGTAGGTGCCAAGTCGCTTATTTTCCTTTCCGAAAACGATATCATTCATACCCTCCTATCGACACATCGGGTGGTGGGGTGGGAGGGGCAAGAAGATGTTTCTAGAATGTCACGTAATCATCGGAACCGAGGATATATAAGACACGCGCGACCTGCAGTCGTCGTTGAAACCACACCGCTAGTAGAAACCGCTTTAGCCTGGAAGCAATCGAGCTCCAGGAAACCCGCCTCACCTCGTGTGAGATATAGTCGCGCACCGCCTCTCTCCGGAGTGTTCTAGAAGAAGTTCCAGAAGTTGCAGCTATAGTGCTCAACAGGATAGAAGGAACCCCGGTGAGTCAATATTCCTTAATTTACTGCCTGATTAACATAATTGTTTTAACCCGCTCCAATTCTGTGTTCTCCTAATCAGGCAGGATTCCTTTTCATCGATTTGGCACAATAATAGTTTAGTTTAGGTAAGAGCGAGTGCATTTCTCTACGGGCGGATTTACCTTAAGGCTAAACACGTCGGACTCTGGTGACCAACACAGACCGAGCACCTTGTGTGTATCAGAATCGTCGAATTCCTTTGTCGCCGAAATACGGTGTGATAGTGGGATTGTATCCAAAACCGGACGCGAATTACTAGTCCACTTCACAAGATCGAATTGACCCGATTTCATGAGCCTTATAACCTCGGCGGTGGTTAGGGTTGCCTCCTACACGCTATCGACCGAGTACACAAAATCATCCATATATAATCCGCTCTCAATTGCCCTCCTAGCTTTAGGATAAGAGGGACCTTCATCGTGAGCGAGCTGTCTCACCGTGCGTAACGCATGAAATGGGCTCGACTTTAAACCAAAACAAACGCGGTTAAATTCAAACACCATTAGAGGTTCCTTTGGGTTGAAACGATATAAAATGCGTTGGAATCTACGGTCGCATTCACGGACCCCTATGCAAAGAAACATTTGGTGAATATCGGCGGATAGTGCTATACTAAACAAACGAAAATTGACTATTATATTAAATAAACTGCCCTGTAAATTTTGCCCACTATAGAGCATATCGTTAAGCGACAGGTGAGTGCTAGTTTTAGCACTAGCGTCGAGCACTACACGTAACTTAGATGTAAGTTTGTCCTCTCTAATGACCCCGTGGTGTGGTATGAAATACGACGGTGTATCTTCGTAGTTATCTAATTTCGAAGCCACAAGGGATATGTAACCTTCTCTTATATATTCGTTAATGACGCCGTCGTAAGCTTCCTTTAACTGGAGTGAAGCGAGCATCCTACGCTCCAAGCTGTAGAAACGTTTTTCCGCCATTTGACGCGAATCGCCGAGAGATAAAACATCTCCTTTAAAGGGTAGCGCTACACTATATCTACCGTCGCAATCACGAACGGTCGTGCGGACGTATATTTCCTCGCATAACCTGTCATCTGAGCTAGCTATGGGTGGGACGTTCACCTCCTCCATCTCCCAAAATTTGCGAACTAACGACTCGAGCGGTTCGACAGCCATACCACAATAAGAGGTTGCCGAAATACTATCTATGATGGGGGTGGAGCCAAGGATCACATAGCCCAATACGGTTTCCAGTGCGTAAGGCGCGGTGTGCGAGGAGTTGCCCCTGACCTTATTGTTTAACAAAAGATGAGGGAAAAGCGATGCTCCAATGAGCATGTCTATGTTTCCAGGAACGGCGTAAGTGTCGTCCGCCAGAGTCAAATTCTTAATTTCAATCATTGCCGAGGTGTCAACCGAAACGGTTGGCAACCGTTCAGTGACCCTATCTACTACTAGTGCATTTATATCAAAGTTAACATTACGATCTATCCGAGAATAAAATTTTAAATTTATATATCCCTGTGTCGCTTTACTAGTAACTCCGATGCCTTTAATTACAGGACATGAAAGTGACCTATTTATTACTAAGCCTAAGCGCTGACAACATTGTCGCATTATAAAGCTATTTTGGGCTCCGCTGTCCAGCAGTGCACGGACGCTTTGTTCGTTTCCACGCGAATCCCTAACCAAAATACGTGCCGTACCCAGTAACACGGTTGAAGGAGGTTGTGCTCCCATATTTGCCAATGAGCACAGAGCGACATCACCAGGTCGACCGCTAGAATCGTTGACCCCAGTAGGGGCGAATTCCTTGTCCGCTTTACTTGACGCCGCTATGTTGCTATTTTCAAAATGTAATAGCGTGTGATGTTTCCTGGCGCACTTGCTACATACGGAACTCGAATTGCATTTTGCAACTAAATGCTTATCGCTTAAGCAGTTCAAACATAGGTTGTTTGTCTTTACTAATTTATAACGTTCGCTTGGTGAACATTTACGAAAAGTCGCACAATTATATAAATTACCGTGTTTATCTTTACATACTATACAAGTATGCTGGAGTGATGTTGGCGTAGCGGTTACGTAAGTTAACGACCCTGCTATTTTAGATGGTTGAGTCTGTCTACGGTCGACGCACCTTTTAATCTCCTGTTTAACGTTCGGAGAGCGCTGCATCACCTTTATTTGATCTCGCACGAACGATGCTAATGAATGAAAGGAAGGCATCTCCGAGCTACGATGCTCCATTTCAAACGCACGCACGGTGTCGGGGTCTAATTTCTTTAATGCAACATGGAGAAACACCACGTCCATAAGATCATTAAATTTCAAATTCTTAAGTGCAGCCACCGATGCCACAAATTTATCTAGAAACTGCTCTAAGCCGTTGATGTTCGCGGATGATATAGGTTTAAGATCGAATATCTGGTTCAAATATTCGGAAGATATTTGCCTTTTCCGACTCCACCGTCGCCTTATGCTGGGTTCATTCTTCACCCCACCGTTGGGACACGTTTGTCGCGAACCGAGTGGCCAAGATACAAGACGATTTAGAAACGCGGAACTTTTATCACGTGTCCGGTACGGAAAACCCCGCCGATTGTCTATCCCGTGGACTCACCCCGATGCAAATAATGGACCACCCGCTTTGGTTCCACGGACCTGCTTGGGTTCACTTGGATCCCTCGCAATGGTCAATAACCGACTTCGACCCTTCGTCAGTGTCACAACCGCCGGAAGAGAAGAGACGCGCTCTAGTGGCGAACGTTTCGAGCGAGGTTTCTCCAATCATTACTTTGGCGAACCGCTTGTCCTCTGGGTCGAAATTATTGCGTAGCGTAATTTACGTTTGTCGACTCGCGAAGCTGTTACCGCGACGTTCGTATGTCTTAGCATTCGATTACAACTATGCCGAGTCGCTAGTATTACGTGAACTTCAACGTGCGCACTTCTCTGAAGAAATTAGATTACAATCGAATAGAGCTTGTAGTCGCGCCTTTCAACGCCTTAAGCCATTTTTACAGGATGGGATTGTAAAGGTAGGTGGAAGCTTGTCCAACTCGCAATTGAGTTTCGACCAACGGCACCCTATTGTTTTACCGCGTAAAGACCATATCATGAACTTATTAGTCGATTACCATCATAAATTGAACTCGCACGCTGGCCCCGACTTGTTGACGTCGATTTTGCGTCAGAATTATTGGATTCTTTCTGCACGTAGTTTAATACGCAATCGGGTGCACAGATGTATAGCTTGCTTTCGGGCACGCCCCAAGCCGTCATTTCCGGAAATGGCGGAACTTAGATCTTGTAGAGTAATACAATCAGTAAAGCCTTTCACGCACACCGGGTCTGATTTCGCTGGTCCGTTTAAGGTCACGCTCACTCGCGGGCGTGGTATAAGATCCACAAAGGCTTACGTCTGCATTTTCGTATGTCTAACTACTCGAGCGGTGCATATAGAACTCGTTGGTGATCTAAGCACAGCAGGCTTTATGGGTGCATTTAAAAGATTTCTTTCCCGCCGTGGCCCTGTAAGTAGATTGTATTCGGATAACGGTACGAACTACGTCGGTGCAAAACGTATTCTATCGGAACTACATGAGCTCTTAGCTAGCAAGTATTATAATTCGGAGTTCGCTCACATTCTAGCCGAGAACCGTATTGAGTGGTCTCTGAACGTCCCAGCCGCGAGTCATTTTGGGGGCAATTGAGAGACTAATATCAAGAGTCTAAAGAGTCATTTATACCGAGTAATAGGAGATCAAATTTTGTCCTTCGAAGAGCCAAGTACGGTGCTCGCTCAAATTGAATGCGTAATGAATAGTCGCCCACTTTGTCGTACGTTGTCTAGTGACCCCTCGGAACCGCTGGCTCTAACTCCAGCACATTTTTTGAATTTAACGCCTTTAAAGTATTTGCCAGTCGCAGATATGGATGAGAACAGACTTAGCATTTCCGCACGCCACAAATTATTAGATCGGTTAGTGCAATCGTTTTGGAAACGATGGAGGATGGAATACTTGCATACTTTGCAGTCTCGGCAAAAATGGAACACAGCAACTGAGCCTTTAGCTGTAGGAACTGTAGTTGTGCTCACCAAAGAGAATACGCCGCCTCTCCATTGGCCGTTAGGAATTGTCGAAGAGGTCTTTCCCGGTTCCGACGGAGTAATTAGGGTAGCTCGCGTTAAGACCACGGTTGGGTCTTACCTGCGTCCTGTTATCCGTTTGTACCCCCTGCCTCTTCCATAATTTAAATTAGCTTTCTAGATTAAAATTGTATTTGAATTTAGGTAATCATAGCGTTAGTTAGTTATTTTTTTAGTTGATCTTAGCTCTAGTTGTTTTAGTTAATTTGAAGGAAATCCTTCAAGGGCAGGGGAGATGGTTGCGCGGAAACCCATTCGTATTTATTTATATTGGACGGTAGGTGCCAAGTCGATTATTTTCCTTTCCGAAAACGATATCATTCATACCCTCCTATCGACACATCGGGGTGGTGGGGTGGGAGGGGTAAGAAGATGATTCTAGAATGTCACATAATCATCGGAACCGAGGATATATAAGACACGCGCGATCGTTGCGCGACTCTCTTCCCGCTGCAGTCGTCGTTGAAACCACACCGCTAGTAGAAACCGCTTTAGCCTGGAAGCAATCGAGCTCCAGGAAACCCGCCTCACCTCGTGTGAGATATAGTCGCGCACCGCCTCTCTCCGGAGTGTTCTAGAAGAAGTTCCAGAAGTTGCAGCTATAGTGCTCAACAGGATAGAAGAAACCCCGGTGAGTCAATATTCCTTAATTTACTGCCTGATTAACATAATTGTTTTAACCCGCTCCAATTCTGTGTTCTCCTAATCAGGCAGGATTCCTTTTCATCGATTTGGCACAATAATAGTTTAGTTTAGGGAAGAGCGAGTGCATTGTACCGCATGCTATAGTAGTCGCTTTTACGTAAGCGTAGAAGCAATCGCATATACAGTCTACTTTAGTTAATATCTCGCGTAATAGGTTTAAGGTTCGACCGGGGAACTAGATTTTCGGCAGCCTTAGACACGTGGCTCCACCATATGTCTTTAACTCTTTTGAGTCGTCCCAGATATATCACAAGTTCTAGTTAATAACTAGAATGTCGTATAAAAAGTTGAATAAAATCTTTACATCTTAATTTCCCTTTTTTTAGGACAACCCCTGAAGGAATAATCTTTTAATAAATAAGAATCATTTGTATATAATAATACTTAGAGTTTTTTTAACAAAAAGTAATGACCAAACATACCAAAGAATATCAACAGTGAAAAATTTCCTTATTTTTTGAAGTTGATTTATAACTAAATTCGCTGCATTCAACCTCAAACAAATATTACATAAATAATAATTAATTAATATTCAAATTCCGCTATGTACTATTAGCGTAAGCGAATTGTCTTCCCCCCGCATCATCTCGTGGGTGTTGTAAAAGACGTTAGAGGGAAATGAAACTAAAACAAGAGATGAGCAGCAGAAAATTTCCAATAACAGCAGAAACAAATTGTAAAACTATGGTTGCCAATCCGCTTGCGGAGCGTGACGACTATGGCAAATATCCCTCCCCCGCAATCTATGAAGTAGGTCTATGTTCGACAGTGGACTTTGGACAGGCTGTACTGTAACGGAACAGATATGAAATCCGACAAATGACAATGGAGTCTTCCCCTCTCACATAAATGAGGAGACCTATGCCCAAAAGTAAGACTTGGGTATATAGGCTGTATCTTTAATTCGGCCATGTTAATTGATGCGTACTTACTAGTACAATATATTCATTTTTTAAGTAACCGCATTTTAAATTTAAATTTATCAATTATATAGAAACGTTACGCCTGTAATCCCCGAGAGGACAGGAAGAGTGCAAAGATCACCAAGCCACTGGGACCACGTTTATACAAAGATGTCGATGTAGATGAAAACTTGTGAAAGGAGTAATAGGTGGCTGGTCAAACGCCTACACAATCACATACCCAATATCCCATTAGTCGCACTTTACGGCATGCTAGCCAAGTAACACTGTTGGCTTATTCTTTTGTTACCAGTACCACTTAACACACAAGTGTCTTACTCACAAATATCTTAAATTCTTTCTTAAGTTGATAAATATTTCCCCTACTGTAGTGGCGTGTAAGAACACCCACTACCCAATATCTTTCCGTGGGTGTAGTAAGAGGCGCCAGAGGGCAACTGAGGCAGAAGATGGGCAGCAGTATCTTTCTGATAACAGCAAAAAGCAATGAAAACTGCGGTTGCCAACCCGCTTGCCAAGCGTGGCAAATATGGCAACGATACAGATAGACGGTCCCAGTCTTTGGCAGCCTCGCTATTCCTGGCTACATTGGCGTCCATGATAACGGCGTGGCATGGGGTGCTAAGAATCTCCGGTCGACGTTCTGCTGCCAACTAAGATGACTCGACCTGGTAACATATAACGCACGTACACTGAGGACTGATGAGATTCTCTATCCTTACCCAACCCAAGGTGTTAACATACCGTGCTGATGGATGTGTGGCTGGGGGAGCCCTAAACGGTTTGGTTGTTTTCTGTCATTTTAACGTATGCTTTTTTATTTATACCTTAGCACTATTAAATTAACGAATAATAAGCAAAATCCAAACTATAGAATATGACAATTAACATATCCACATTACGATAATATTTTGTTTTATACGCATTTTTTGTGTCACTCTTGATTTGACCATAAGTATATTTTCTTAGATTATTTGTATAGCCTGAATTTTAAAAAAATACAGGATAATACTAACAACAAACATTAGCTACAACATATTTTGGTTGTCGCCGCCATTTGCTGGATTATTTTTCTTTTAAGTTCGCGCCATAATGGCGGAATGAATGTCACGTCTGCTTGAAGTTATCGTCGGCCAACTTCCTTGATTATCCACACGTGGTGCGAATATCGAAAAATAGGCGCTTCTTTTCCACTTTTGTAATGAGTCTGTTTGTGTTATGATTATATTAAATACGATAGAGATACTGGTACTTAAAAATCATGCATGTAGGTATTTTAAGTGTATAAACATTCTAAACCATATTGTAAAATTTACACTAGTTTCAAGATCATAATAATGTACCACCAATATGTTAAAAAGATAATAAAATAAAAAACTAAAATGCAAAAGAATTACAAAAAGGTAGAAAATTATATTTTTTTCAGGAAAAAGGTTAAGAAAGACTTTGAATAGTAAACCTAAAGTGCAAAGACCAAAGTCAGTCCAATAGAGCTTCCAATAACGATACCGTTTGGCTATTGATTAGAGAGTCTATCTTCCAATCCAATTTTATTATGTTAGTGTCATCAAACAAGGATTAGATACATTAAAAAATATGTAGTCCCATCAACGCGTCCTTGATATAGATATATCTCTATATTTAGGTGGATGCCTATATGGTAGGATGACAAATAAATAAAGGTTCTCCACTTCTTGTTGTACTTATTCGTATTTGTCGAAGTTAGGAGGGGTTAAACAACAGATGTTTGAGATGTCCATGTTTCGTCAAGACAAAAGTGTACACATCATTTTCAACAGCGAAGAAAGTGTATTTTATTTAAATAGGTCACCTGCTGAAGATAAGGGTCATATAAATCACATCATCATCAGCCTCACATATGGGATGTTTGCTATTTTGAGTATTTTAAGTTTTTAACAAAAAGATGCTGCTGCAGGCAGTAGAGAGATGCTGCTATAGGCTCCACGTAAATTTCTCATGTTGTCTCTTAAGACACCCTTGAGATGATACTCCATATTAGATATATTTATACCACCACTACACGGTTATTTATTCATCATCATTACTGCTCATCACAAGTCCACTGCTGAACATAAGCCTCCCTCAAGTAATGCAACAAATCACGGTCCTGAAATACCTGCATCCATCGACTACCTGCACATCTTATCTGGTCGTCACTCCATCCAGTGTCATTATTAGTTTATTGACTAATATTTTTGACTGCCTGTTGGTTTAGTGGTTGTAAACGGAATTTTTGATAATGGAGTCCGAAAACCAGGTTGGGTTAAAATTAGTTATTGGGATTTTCTGTTAAAAGTTTTCACTAGCAGTCCGGAGTCAGGAAGAAAGTGGTTATTCACGCCCTTGCCTCCGAAAGCACGATAAGCCATTCGTTCCGCGCCTGATCTCTTTCCGGTCATGTCGGATTACCGTTCCATGGGACTATGAGAGAGAAGGAATAGAGAGTGCACCTGTGCTTGCGCATACACTCAGCGCTATAATCCTGTTCTGTGCAGATGGCTATAATATAGTCTCTTTTGAGACTAGCTGCCGTGAGCAAAATTCGATTCGAAGGATATTGATATGTCTTCATTACAGCCTATCAAAACTTCACTACTGAACATAGCCCCACTACCACTTGGCAGGCAGTTTGGCAACTGAAATTGTTGTGAATTTAAATTGTTATACTAAGGGATGATATGTGGTAATAGAGATAATACCTTACACTTACTTATTTACAATTAAAAAATTCTTAAAATGATAGTTAAAAATAAGTAAAGATACGTTCTACCAACCTCTGATACATTTCCGACATATTTTAACAATACACGTACTCGTAAATAAAGAATAGTTCGGAATAAAAAGGTTATAGTAAAATGTAATGTAATACTACCCATGTCTTTGTTGATTTTAAGAATTGCCATTTGACACATAAACAAAGAATAGTTCGGAATGAAAAGGATATGTTAAAATGTAATATATTACTACACATTATTTTGTTGTCTTTGTTGATTTTAGTAATTTCCACTTGTGTATAACAATATTACATAAACATTCACGCCTGTCACCCAGAGGGGCGGGCAGAGACTACAGACTTCCATTTGGAACGATCCTGACATACCTCTGTTGCCTCCTTTATATCCATATACCTACGAATACGCGCTCGTCGGTTAAGAGTACTCTTAATGTGGCCCATTTTCAAAATATCAATTAACAATATTGAGTTTACGTGCCAGTATTGTTTCAGAGAGATTTGATTCTGCACATTATTACTATTTGACTAATTTATATTATATTTCTGTAGTAAGTAAACCAAGAAAAAAGAAGATTTTTGGCTATGAATGCGGGTGGAAATAGGAGTAATAAATAAATAAACAGTTCATCCATTTTTTCTCAGGCCTTCCACCTGGACATATCAATCAGTCTTGACTAAACTAAGTTATTAGGTTTATCTGGCAGCACATCGAAGTCAGAATGTTGGCTTCGTAATGCACGTAACGCTGTTTTTCCTGCGCCTGAACTCCAGTTGTGACGATTGCCGTCCCATTGGAATATGAGAGTGAGTGTATAGAGACAAAATCCTGCCTTGCGTGATAGTCTTCATTGAGACTAGCCGTCGAGTCCGAAATTCGCTCTAAAGGACAATATCGTGAAAATAATGGAGGAGGAATAATCCCTATTTCCTCCACTGTTCCAGTAGGTGTTGTTATTGTACTACACATAAACCTTGAAATATATTTAATTTCTCAGATGTGATAATCATCTTGATGCTTTCTTTATAATATTGCCATTCACCGCCAACTACTTGTTAAATTAACAATTGAAAGTCCATTTATAATTCCGGTGATGTTGACGGGTCTCCCCGTCAAGATTATGTTTAGAGTTCGCTGTTTGATTGTCATCATCATTATCGAAATTCATCACTAATCTACAAGTCCTCTGATGTACATAGATCCCAATGAGATGGAGTGATAATCTGATAAAAAATCCAGAGAGTCGATAGAAGCGGGTCGCTCAGGACCGTATTAGTGGCGAACTACGGATGGGGCGTATTTTAGTGTTTATTCAAAAATAACCTAATATATTTAAAGTTCACGTTTTGACTTTAATGTACTTACCTACAAATGCTAAACTATTTTAATAACTTATAAATCATAACAATGAATAAATTAAATTCTAGAGAAAATTTACATATTGCTTAAAGATTAAAGTGTTAAAATATTAATTGTCTCGGTTCATATATTAACTTTTTTCAAGTCCATTTTCTTCGATTTTCCTAGTTTTTCTGCTTCACAAATAGTGTCAGGTAAAACATCATTTGAAACATCTGGCACCAAAAATGTTACTAGCCCAGCAAACAATGATGCTAGGCCAAATATAAGTGACGGCAGACCAAACCAGTACGGCATCTGAAAATTTTTATTGATTATTTTAACATTTTGGTATTACTAAGTTGCGTACCTAAATTTTTGTCAATACTTTAATTTATTTACAGAGGTTTGAAAGGTTTACCAAATACAGATAGTCACATAAACAAAATCTGAATTCATATTGATATTTTGTACAACTCCACTATATTTTAAGTCTGTCATATAATTATTTTTTTCAACTTCAAAAAAGAGGAGGTTCTCAATTCGATTTCGCATTTTTTTATTTTGTGTTCTATCTTAGAGCTCTCATGAGGTCCCATGTAAATTTAATTAAGATCTGACCAGTAGTTTTTGAGTTACCCTTAATAACGCGTATTAAATTGACTTCGACTACATTGATAATTCTCTCTTTTTATTAATATTGAAGTTGGTAGTTCAAAATTTTTAATTTTACCAATCATGCCAAGAGGAATCGGCGCATGAATACCGGAAAATATTCCACCTCATTTTTTATGCGATTCTCTTCAAATAATCCTACTGATGATATAAATGTATGTTGCTATGGGGTACCTTGGTGCCATATTGTTTAAACCAATAATCCTACTGATGATATAAATTTATGTTGCTATGGGGCAACTTGGTGCCATATTGTTTAAACCGATTTTTTCAATTGCAAGGATTTTTTTTAAACGGGACAAATTTGCTCTTTGATGAAATAAGAATAAAAAAGATGCTATATTTTATACGATCAAGTTAATATTTTCGGAATTATGAATTAAAAAAGGGAAAACCGTGAAAAATAAAAAAAATATATTTTCAATTTTTTAGGTGAAATACTAATAAAAAGTTGATATGACGTTTTACGATAAAGTAATTTTTTTCGGAGTTACGAACTTTTAAAAGAGTGACAAATCCCAAATTCGGATACATTTAACTTATTAAAATTATATAAAAAGAGAATAAAATATGAAAATTATTTATTTTTGTATTGCTTTATATAATACACAATTAAGTACCGATTTCGAATACTTTTGACTCGTTAAAAATATATAAAGAAAACGGACAAAATATTTTCGATGTTCTTTATTATCCTTAGGCGAGAATAAAAAAAGTTTGTCAATTCATTGTATATTTTTAATGAGTAAAAACTATCTGAATTCGAGATTTTTCAAACCTTTAAAATTCATAATTCCGAAAATATTGACCTTGTTGTTAAAAGTCATGGACCTTTTTTATTTGTATTTCATCAAGGAATACAAAAAGTATTTTATATTTCATTCTTTTTTTAGTTTTAATGGGTCGAAACTGTGCAAATTTTGGATTTTCGAAACCATTTTAAAATTCACAACTCTGAAAATATTAACTTTATCGTAAAAGTCATAAGACATTTTGATTTGCATTTTATCAAGAAATATTAAAAAATGTTTCGCTTGAAAATAACAATTCCATGCAATTGATTTTTCTAGATTTTTCCAACCTTTGAAATAAAAAAAAACAATATGGCATCGAGTTGTCCCATGACAACTTGCATTTATACAATACAACAAATTGAAGAGATTAAGAAATTGAGGTGGCTAGTTTTCGGTACTCATGCACCGATTCATCTTGGACTATCTTGTTCACGTTAAATTGAAGATGAAATTTACAAGATGTTTAGGATCTTACAAATGGAAGAGCTACGCCAAGGCTCTAATATGTCTGTGGCACAAATGCATTGACTTGACCGGGGAAAGATTAAAAGAAAAGAACACCAGCGTAAAGAGGCAGCCTATTTATGTTGTATTTCGTGTGGTGAGTATAAATAAACTAAGACTTTTACTGGAAACGTGACATTCCAACGTGGTCCTCATGGGTGATAACGCATTTTGGCTTTTGATTCTTATTTGAAGACACATGTAGACTATGTTTTCATTTTCACTCTTATTTTATAAAATATATTTTAAATGTTAAGATAAAATATAAAATAATCTTTATATAAAAATTACTTGTCACATTGTAGTACTTTTTTCGC
Source organism: Parnassius smintheus behrii (assembly GCA_036936625.1). Taxonomy (NCBI): domain Eukaryota; kingdom Metazoa; phylum Arthropoda; class Insecta; order Lepidoptera; family Papilionidae; genus Parnassius; species Parnassius smintheus. The sequence goes on from JAUPFT010000003.1 coordinate 7,446,318, forward strand.
GGATGAACTCTTAAAGCACTCCACGGATTCGATGAAGTTTTGTAAATGTGTATTGCTTGCATCAACTTGAGGTAGGATTTTTTATCCCGATAAGTGACCTTCAATATTTATATTGCGCATTTAAAGACGTTTAAAGGGCAAGTGATCGTGGCAACGTCTGCTTGGCTAGCTAGTAAAATATAAAGAATAATATCAGCTGAAAACTTGTGACACATAGATGCTGATGTAATAATCCATTAAATGACATAAAATATTTAAGAGTATAATATCAGAATAATTTTGTGGATTTCAATGAACTTCATAATATAATATATTACTCTTAACTGATATATATATATATATATATATATATATATATATATATATATATATATATATGTATATATAATATGGATAAATTATTTATATTTGTTTTTATGTTTTGCACGGTTATTCAAGAATTAAGTTTTTAATTATATTTATACTAGTTAATTAAATAAAAATCAACAGCTTATTGAAATGTAATGAGTACTATCACGTTTTTGACGCAAGATTTCTTTTTTCCAAATCTATTACCGCTCAAAAACGAGCTTCCACTGACTGGAAAAGAAACAGTGAAATATAATCCGATAGCACTGCAATGTGATTTAAAAACATCACATAGTATTTTGGCCATCGTTTCATTATGGTTGAGCTTAAGCCAGCGTTGCTCTAAATTTTAAAGTAGTTTGATGGAAATAATAATAAAATATATTTTTTACACTATTCTTATGGTGGCGTTATCCTTAAATAGCTTGTATGGAAACCAAGGTAAATATAGGAGTGATTTCTAGAATCGTACTTGAGTTGCTAGCATATTTAGCTTTTTTCTTGCTACTGGTCCTCTTACCTATGAAAGTTATTTTACATGTTTATAATATTGACAACTTGAATTGTAAAAAGCTGTCGTTAGTATTTTTGATAGGAAAGAGCACAAACTTATCATATAAAACACGCTATAAAAATACTTATGTAACCCTTAATAGTCCACGGCTCTACATGAGCCCCTTCAGTTAGTTGTAATTGCATCATTCGCTCAAACTTGGCTGGTGGATTAGTGATCACAGTATCTACCAGACTTCTCACACATTTGATGTTGCTTTTCGTTACCGGTCTTGGTATTTTAGCTCTGCTGCAAACGGTATATAGTATAACCGCCTTCAATCGAAGGGTATAAAATTATTCTGATTATTACAGTAGTTACCTCTTTCCCCAACTGGGGTCACGCAGTTTTTTCGGCCGCCACCATATGGCACTATAGTAAAGAAAGTAAAGTTACAGCCCATATACATACCACTGCTGGGCACAGGACACACACACATCTCCTCATTTCTGAGAGGGTTTCAGGGCAAGGAAGTGTCCGCCGCGCTGCCCCAATGCGTGTTGGCGAACTTCATATATCTTGGAAATATTTTTTTTTCTTATTCCTCAGACATGCAGGTTTTCTCACGATGTTTTCCTTCACCGCCAAGCACGTGGTAAATCAGCACATAAAATTGCAATTAACAATTTCATTCGTGCCGGCGGGGATCGAACCCGGGTTATTCACGTTCTGTTATTTATACAGCGAGCGTTAACCATCTGAGCTACCACGGCTCTACTAGTACTACTATGGCACTATAATATGTATTATATTGTTTCTTTCGTATAACGTTAATTTTAAAACGTTCCTACGTTAAAGCAAGTTATTATAGAGTACGTAATAATTACCAGTAATGGTGTCTGCGGAGAAATTATAGATCCAATCCGACCCAGGGATGAGCAAATTGCATGCATCGAATTTCTGGTGTAAGTAGGAAATAATTCAGACGTATACAAGTAGGTAATATGAAAATAAAAGTTGGACATCATTTTTCCTGCCATATATAAAAAGATGGACAACGCAGGCAAATCTAAAAATTAATACAATATTAAAATATCTAAACGTAGTCTTTGGCATTCGTAATGTATAAAATCGGAACGATATATATGAATTATCGTCAAAGGTAATGTTTTTAACTTACCAGCGGTCACGAATGGTTGTGAAACACAAAGTACTGCTGCAGCGAAGAAACAGCATGTCAGTGGCAGTTTTCGTTTGAAGTTTATGAGTATATAACCAATTATGAATATGCCTGGTATATCAACACTAGATAACAATGCATAATTAAGATATTTATTGCCTTGTAATGATACAGAATTAATTGTTAATCCATAATTAACAAAGGTCGAAGTTGTCCACCATACAAGACAAACAAAAAATCTTCTTCGTAACAGTTTAGATTTAAAAGTCGATTTAATTATGTCTAAAAATTCTGCTTCTTTGCTGTTTTGGCATGAAAGTTTTTCAAATGATTTTTTATCTAGTTGTAGCTTATTCTTTTTGGCAGCCTTCTCAAGTATTTCCACAGCTTTATCATTCTGTCCTTTTATCAATAACCACCGTGGGCTTTCATCTAATGCATATTTATAAAAGAAGAACAGAATTGCTGGCACGTATAGTACTTGTAGTAATGTTCTCCAGTATGGAATAAGCCATGCTGCCAAGGAAATAGTTAAACCTCCAAAACTGTAACCTAGACCGCACAATAATATAAACTTTATCCTATGATTTGTTGAAATAACTTCTGTTACTAAAAAGAAAATATTTTTTTAAGAAAATGAAAATTAACTAATTTTTATTAGCTTTGTTTTTGCAAATGGTTACTTACTCAAAATAAATGCTGGAGAACATGAATCACCTAAAGCAGCTTCGAAGAATTCAAAAGCAATATACAACCAGTACCAAGGTGAAAAACTTCTAGCTATACCAAATACTCCACCGAGTACACCAGTTACAATAAGTATAGTTTTTCTTCCCAGCCTAAAAGTAAAAGAAAAATTGACTACGTACTTGCTCACCGCCTTACTAAAGATCAATGAACGTAAGTAAAAAAAATGGTATTATATTAAACGACCAATTTCATTTCATACCGCTTTGTTTCAATATTTTTGGTTACAATTTGATTTTATAATTAAATTAAACAGGAAATTAATTTTCAGAGGCCGATGTGGATTCAATATATAACTAATCATCATTTTTCTTCCCATTGGTTTCTTAAGAGATTACTATGGACACAACATTCAGATAAACCTTCTGGCTTACATTAACTGGCAGAGTAATTATTCCGTTTACGTTATATTAAGAAGACCAGATGTAGAATACAAGAGAAGCAACCCATGTACAGCAGGGGATCAGAATAAAAATATTGTTTACTTTAATTACACAAACTTGTGTTTCACTAAAATAAATTAGAATAAAATTTATCAAAAATTTATCTTAAAAATGTTTTACATTTGTATATATCTGTCGTCCTTTATTGGAATATATCCGAGTTTAATTTAATTTTAGAAATATTTTAGCCGGAAGCTCGTACCTATCCGAAATTGGTCCCACTATAAGTAAACCGACCATATATCCAAAACTGTGTACGGTGCCAACAAGAGTTCTCTTCCATTCTTGATTTGCGAGCTGAAACTGATGAATAATTTCTAGTTGAGTTTTTGGCCGTGGGAAATACTTAAGCAAAATTGTCATTATAATAAAAATTGTTATTATTATACTTCTAAAGATTGCATTATAAATAACCCTTGAGAATGAGTTAAATGCTACCATGTATTTTTTGTAAATATTTTCATTTTTAACTGTACAACATATGATATTGTACAATAATGTTTGTAGCTGAGCTTCTTGCCAGTTCTTCTCAGAATAGAAGTTATTTTAAAGCCAGTAAAAGACTTAAAAGTTAAATGACAAGCTTATATTTATGACATTAGTCTTAAGCAGGATCACATAATCCTGTTTGGTTCGTAATGGTCAGTGCAGTCCTAGTAAACACGTCTTTTTAGTACGGGAACCCAATACGTGATAACTACGTGCATCGGTTTTAATTGAAACATTTTTTCTAATAAAAAGCTCACATTTATTTACATTACATTTATCACATTTATATACATTAGAGTCGTAAACAAGATTACATCAACCTGATTGATTGGTACTCGTCAGTGAAGTCCTTGAAAAACTGCTTACTTATTTTTTCTAATAGTAAGCTCATATTTACGAGTATAACATTAGAGTTAACAAGATCACGTTCACCTGATTTTTTGGGGATGGTCAGTGCAGCCTTTATTTTTTAATAATAATAATCATAAGATATCATACTAGAAGAGACGCCGATACTGGCTTGTTTGCAACACGCGATAGAGGCCACGGAGTCAAACTTACGTACTTGCCATAAATAGGTACTCTGTACCCGCACTGTCGTACAGATTTTGTTCGTGGTATCTGTTCTAGTATTTATTATATATTAATGCCACAATTATATTTTCACCCTTAAGGAAATATCTCTAATGAATATTAAATTTCAAATTGAAACTAAATCGTGACATTATACTTACTTCTGCTACGAAGGAGTCCGGCTTCTCATACACCCATTCGATACAATCAACGCTGGAGTTACCGCCAATGGAATATTTAGTACATCTAAAAAAGGTAAATAATATACAATAAGTGATTTATTTCTTTATACATATAAAATATCAATCTTTCTAATTTCGAAATTCATCTTTCACGTAGTTTTCGCCTGTTATTTGGTGAAGTAAAATAGGAAACAGACAGAAATGAAACACTTAGATGATCATCTATTTAATTTTTATCCCACCCCCTTTTTTCCATTCTAACCCGATTCCAGGTTTTAAGCGTCAGTAATTACATTCTAAAACTTTAATCTGGGATTTTGATCGTAAAATCACATCAGAAGCCCTGGGATTAGGTAAAAATAAATCGCGCAATCTGGCAAGAGCCCTGGTTGGACACTGTTGTCTTAAAAGGCACAAGTTAATTCTAGGACTAAGCAACTTAAGGATTTGCCGGTTTTGTTCCTTAACAGAAAAAATACCGCTGCAAATTTTAACTGACTGTTGACCCTTAATGCGCAAACGTAACACTCATCTGAGAAACTAGGTACTCTACCCAGAGGAAGCGAAATTACTCACAGCTAAGCAACTCCTACTGTTCATTGAAGACGTAGGGCTTAGCAGAGAACTATAGCCATAGCAGTGATGACAATAGATCTTTTAGATCGCAGTGATACTGATCTCTGTTTGTCGACCTGTATAGCTGGTCGCATGCTCACAAAAACGTCTTTGGCGATGCTCCCCTTATATTTTTATAATACGAAATAATTGTAACCATAAATTGTAACAGTCAAAATATAAGCACTTAGCTAGAAATATATCTAATAAAAATCGACGTCAATTTAAGAAATCTTAAAGTCGCTTTACTGTTTTTCACTAAATGATAATAGAAAGAGACAGTTGTACAGATCTTTCAGAATAGAACAAGGGATATCAAATACAGCTTCTAAGAAATGTGATAGGTGTAAACAGGTGTCCGCCTCATGATATTATACGAATATAGGGTAATTTATTTGTTTGAACTTGCCTGCAGGTGTTCCTTAACTTCAGCAGCCATTTACCATAAGGTGGTCTGCAATTTCGTTAGTCACTATGGTTTTATAAAATAAAATTGAGATTAAAAATGATTAAAAAGTTAACAATATTAAAAAGCAAACCAGCAAAAGGATATTCCTCTGTCAACAGCTATTCCCAAAATCTATATATCTATATCCATATTTTAAATAAATAAAAAACAGATTGCTTAGTGCACAGTAACCGTGCGGTAGGGTCTTGCATTATAAAATAAATTTACATCACAAAGTTATGTTCGTAAACATTCATTTTTAATTAATATAATACATAGGATCTGATACGTGGTCCTCCACTGCTGGATGCATGAGAAAGCTCAAAGTCATTCAGCATGGTCTAAAGAGGGTTATGCTAAGTTTCTCTGTAGAAAATGGATAGACCACTTTATGGATATATTCACAGTCGAACCAGAATAACTGACATAGCCCAACGGATAAGTTCCACGAAGTAGCAACAATCAATGGGGTAGATAGGCTTTCGAGTGGAAGCCTTTAACCGATTAGCGAAACGTGAGATGGCTTCCCACTAAATAGAGTGATGACCTGATACCTGGACGTGGGCCGTGCTTATAGCATTCCTTGTGGGAGGTTTCTATTAAGCAGCGACCTTGGATGTAATGATGATGATGATGAAAGCAGTGCGTGGTTACTATCCCTTACTTTACTACTAGCTTCATCACTTCCTTATGGGAAGTGATGAGGCTAGTCAGGGCTACATATAGCCTTCAACTCAACCTTGAAAAAAAAAACGCAACGTCGATATAACTCCCACTCCAAATGAAAAGATGTAGATCTATTTAGTTAATTTTAATACTCTAAAGATTTTTTACTTTACTACCTATTTACATTTGAACAGCTAAAATTTTGTTTTTATGCCGTTTAATCGATCCATTTATTGCACTCCATAAAGTCCATTGTGATACATAGAACTCTCCCATAGGTTGCCTCCTAGGGAGCTCACCAAGCTTAGCAGGCGGGTTGTCAATCACAATTTTTTATTATTTTTAGCCCGTATATTTTCCTCTATCACCGTTTAGGATACCCACGGGAATTTTTTTTTTATTAATATTTTTATTTTTATCTCTTTTTTTCATTTTAATTCTAATATTAATTTTTATTTAATTTATATTTTTATTTTATTTATATTTTTATTTTAATTTTAATATTTATTTTTATTTCATTTATATTTATATTTTTATTTTGGATGGTACATCTTATGCTGCCACTACCCTTATTTTGTTTATTATTACTAATTATTTTTTATTGTTTGTTTTTGTTTTTTATTATTTATTATTGTATTTGGTTATAAATTGTACATTAATTAGTGCAAGTAATTCAATCACGATGCATGGTAAATAACATTTAGTTATTAATTTTAGAATAAAAATATTGTATATTTATTCTACGTACATATTGTTTAATTATTATGACTATAGATATCCTAAAAACAAAAAAAAAAAAAAAAATCGTCTTGCCTTGACTTCACATTTATAATTTATTTAAAAACGTCATGTATTATTTTTTTTTCTTTCTCATTTACATTTAAAATTGTAATTGTTTTATTTAAATTTCACGTTTACTTTAGGACAAAAAAATTTAACTGTTTCCTTGTTTAAAAATAATAAACATATTGAGGTTATCGCTATCAGGGTCGCTATCATTTCAAGGTAAGTGTAATAAAGGATTACCCTAAATATTCTTGGTGATGGTCAAAACGTTAATTTTAGCCTTATCATACTATAATTAACACATTACGTTGATGTGATAGATGTCATGCAAAATGATTTTTATTTTATAAAATTAAAACGACGAATAAACTAAAATTGTATTTGATTAGGCTACTGTAGTCAACGAACACCTGCAACCTTCAAATAGAAAACACAAACACAACAATCGAAGGGAGACAAATGCATTATAACTTCTCAGGGTAAGATAAAATGCCTTACTGTCTGTAATTATACTGGCTTTCCATGCCCTTGAGACTGAAACAAAGGAATGTAAGCAATGTTCTTGATGTTAGAAATGGTTTACCAACCATAACAATCATGATAGAATCAAAGGCAGAAAAGGAGTCCCACCACCTAAAACGTATGCTTAAAGTTCTATTTAAATGAGGAAACGGGTCGTTAAATATGCAGGCCCCGTATCAAAAGTATTGAACCTCGTGTGTCTGTGAAAAAGCGTCCGTTGGCGAACGCGGTATGCCCTAGTATTCTGTACTATATCTAAATGTGTGATGTAGTGATCACAGCATCGGGATCAAGAAAAACATCCTTAATTCGTCTCGGGGGGCGGTCATCATTCACTGGAGCGTACGTACCTGCCTCTACTACCGCTCTCTACGGATTTTGACGTTCTTTATTAAATAATGTTGTGTGAATAAGGCAACTAGCGCCATCTAGTGTCAGGAACGAGAGCGAGGGGAGCTTTGCAGAGAATGACATCACCGATCTCTCGACCGACAGCGCCACCCGTAGAACTAAGTTTCTAGAAAATCTATACTCGAACTCTCCCTACCTTACGCGTGTTTACTTGAACATTCCGGATATTTTGCTAATTTAAATAAATGGGTGGCGCAAGATGCGATCGGGACAGAGTTGAACTCAGCGACACAAGGGAAGCTTCGGAGCGGAATTAAGTGAATTAGTTTGTTTAATTATTAGTGTTTTAACTTTAATTTGTGTAAAGTAAATTAAAGTGTTAATTTAGGTAATTTTATCGGCAATTTTTATTGTCACGAACCTCAAGCTCGTAACAATTAGTGTCAGAAGTCGGATAAAATAATGCCGATTTTACCTAAGGAGGAAACGGAGGGTGTCCGTACCCGAAGTCAACGCCAGCAGGAGACGGACCAGAGGAGATTTGGTGGTGCAACGCCGCAGATATCTGAGGGCCAGCCGCCGGCCACGGAAGCCGTTCCGTCAGCAGCTTCTACGTCTGTGGCACCTGACTTAGGTGCTCTGATGGTGATGCTGCAGGAGCAGGCTCGCCGACAGGAGGAGCAGGCTCGCCGACAGGAGGAGCAGGCTCGCCGACAGGAGGAGCAGGCTCGCCGACAGGAGGAGCAGGCCCGTCAGTTGAAAGAGCAGCTGCAGAACGGACAAGAGGAACAGGCCCGTCAGCAGGCAGAACAGGCTCGTCGGTCGGAAGAGCAGATGCTCCTCATGAAGGACCTTCACGCTACCTTTGGGAAAGAGATAAGGCAGGTGAAGGATAGGGTTGCTCAACACGACAACTGCCTGTCGGAAGCTGAAACCCGAATCGAAGAACATGAAACCCGAGTCAACCATGTGAACAATCGGGTTGACAACCTGATGGCTGACGTGAAGAAAACGCTAAACGACCTCAAACTTGGGGATGGAACTACAGCTCCCGTAGTAGCTGCAGCACCTTCGCTACGTGGATTCAAAGTGCCGCCGTTCGACGGGACCTCTTCCTGGTCGGCCTACAAAATCCAGTTCGAGGCCGTCATGGAGGCGAACGGCTGGAATAAAAGCCAAGCCATGACTGCACTCACCCTAGGCCTGCGCGACCAAGCCTTAACTGTGTTGGAAGCTCTCGGTAAGAAAGTGACCTATGAGCAGCTTCTTGAGGCCTTGGAGGCGAGATATGGTGACGCTCACCTGGAACACGTCTTTCGCGCGCAGCTTAAAGATCGCGTGCAAAGCAGCAACGAAAACCTGCAGCAGTGGGCCCTTGAGGTGGAGAAGATGGTTCGTAAAGCATACCAGTCTGTACCTGCGCTCATTAAAGGGAACCTGGTGCAAACATTCATCGACGGCATCCGCGACCTGGAAGTCAGAGCTGCTGTGAGGCTCGGGCACCACGAGACGCTTAAGGACGCCTTGGCCCATGCACTGGAGGTAGAAGCCGTGCGGCAGGATCATCGTTCCCATCGCGTCAGGGAGGTTGCAGCAGCTACAGTTCGCGACCGCAACAAAGGATACAGCCCTAGGTGCTATGGCTGTGGGGAAAAGGGCCATCTTCGATCCAGCTGCCCTAAGCGAACCCTAGAAAGGGAAGGTGAGCGATCCCAGGAGGGTAGTGCGGCCAACAGCACCGCCCAGCAGCAGCAGGGAAACGAGTAAAAGCGAGAACTGCGGGGCGGGTGCTGGCTGATGTTAAAAGAGCCCCAAGGATCTTGATCTCACAAACCCATGATGGGAACAGTCTAATCATCAAGGGCGAGGTCAACGGAATGCCGTGTAAACTGACCATAGACACTGGAGCCTCTCGTACGGTTGTTAGTTCCCAACTTATAAGTCAGTTCCTTGGGGACTCCGCATACAACCGAGAACGCATTAATTTGGTAACAGCCACCGGTCAGCGTATACCCGTCCGTGGAGAGAAGGAGATGGAGTTGAAGCTTGGCAACGTGATCTACCTGCATAATATCATCGTGGCTGATATAATGGACGACTGCATCCTAGGCCTAGACTTTATGAGGAATAATTGTTGTGAGATCGACGTTAAGCAAGGTGTTTTGAAATGTGGACAGGAGGAACTTTTTATGGAAGGTGCGTTACCAGGGAACGTGTACAGCATTAAGAAGATTGTTCTTCCGCCGAGATCGGAAACGATTGTTCCGGTTAGTCTTCCCCGAAACGCTGGGCAAGCTCACCGTTGTGTACTTGTGGAAAGGGTAAACAATGACCTTCCATGGAAAGTAGCTCGAACCTTGGTCAGGACCACTGACATCTCAGGAGTACGTGTGCTGAACCTTTGCGACCGGGACCAGATTATAGAAAAAGGCACATTAATTGGTACTTGTGAGGAAGTGGATTGGTTACGTCGGTGCCAATATATATCGAGTGGGACCCCCAGCAAGGATGCAGAAACGAGAGTGACCACACTTTTGGAAGACTGTCGCAGTGTTCTGTCCCCGAACGAATTGGTCAAGGCGAAGAAGTTGTTACTCGAGTACGCCGATATATTCTCATCAAACGATGCTGACATAGGAAAGACTGGTTTAGTTCAACACAAAATAAACACAGGTGAAGAGTTGCCTATCCGTCAGCGGCCAAGACGATTGCCGGTAGCACGTGAAAAGGAAGTGGAAACCATGATTGAAGGAATGGAATGGAAGGAAGGTGAAGGATGGTGTTATTGAACCTTCCTCTAGTCCATGGTGTTCGCCAGTGGAGCTGGTGAAAAAGAAGGATGGCAGCATGCGGTTCTGTGTTGATTACCGCCGTCTGAACGACGTTACAAAGAAGGACAGCTATCCCTTGCCAAGAATTGATGACACGCTGGACATGCTTACAGGGGTAAAATGGTTTAGCACGCTGGATCTAAAAAGTGGCTACTGGCAAGTTGAAATTGACCCTAAGGACAAGGAGAAAACTGCGTTCTCGACGGGAAAGGGTCTGTGGCAATTCAAAGTAATGCCGTTTGGGTTGTGCAATGCTCCAGCAACGTTTGAAAGGCTGATGGAACTTGTACTTACCGGGCTAATTGGCGATGCCTGTCTGGTCTACTTGGATGACATCATCATCGTGGGCCGTACGTTTGAGGAACACCTTCAAAACCTGGAACGCGTGCTTATGAAGATTCAGAGTGCCAACCTCAAGTTGAACCCGAAGAAATGTTCACTATTCCAACGGCAAGTTAACTTTTTGGGGTTTGTAGTATCGGAAGAAGGTATCCGCACAGATCCAGAGAAAATTGTCGCTGTCAAGGATTGGCCGGTTCCAAAAGACAAGACGCAGGTTAGAGCATTTTTGGGTTTGTGCTCCTATTACCGGCGATTTGTGAAGAACTTTGCAGATATAGCCAAACCTCTGCATAAGCTAACCGAGGAGAAGCGACATTTCTGCTGGGATGAAAGTTGTAATATCGCATTCCAGGAGCTCAAGTACCGTCTGTGCAAAACACCTATTTTGGGATACCCTGATGCAAGCAAAGAATTTATAGTTGACACAGACGCAAGTGATATAGAACTTGGCGGTGTGTTGTCTCAACGGAATGGTGACCAAGAGGTCGTGATAGCGTATTTCAGCAAGTCGTTGTCAAAACCGGAAAGGAACTATTGTGTCACAAGACGCGAATTGCTAGCTGTGGTAAAGTCGTTGCAGCATTTTAGCAAATATCTTCTGGGGTGAAAATTTCACTTAGGAACTGACCATGCTGCACTAAAATGGCTATTGCAGTTTAAAAATTCAGAAGGACAAGTTGCGAGGTGGATTGAACTACTGCAGGAATACGACTTTGAGATCGAACATCGCAGCGGGAAATCTCATGGCAACGCAGAGGCATTATCACGAAGACCTTGTCCTGAAGATTGCAAACATTGTACTAGGCAAGAGAGTAAGGGAGTGGTATCCGTGAGGATGCTCAGGGCAGACCACCTCAGCAACGTGTGGAAGGACAGCTTACAACGTGCATAGCAGGAAGATCCGGACATCAAGCCGATCCTGGAATGGATGAAGGCCGGTGCTCCCAAGCCCAAGTGGAGCGACGTCTCAGCGATGAGTTCGACCACTAAAAGCTATTGGGCCCAGTGGGATAGCTTGCTGCTTCAGAATGGAGTTCTGTGCCGTAAATGGGAAAATGTTCGGGGAGACAGCTGTCATTTACAAATGGTTGTCCCTAAAGCTAAAGTACCGGATGTTCTACAGCTGTACCATAATGATTATTCAGGAGGCCATCTGGGAGTTAAACGAACTCTACTGAAGATCCGAGAACGGTTTTACTGGGTCCACTGTCGAAACGATGTCGAGGACTGGTGTCGCAAATGTACAAGTTGTGCGGCTGTAAAGGGACCTCAGACTCGTAGTAGAGGTGCATTGAAGTTGTACAATGTTGGTGCACCATGGGAGAGAATAGCCATTGACGTGGCGGGGCCGTTTCCGGAGAGTGAAAGCGGTAACAAGTATTTCATGGTTGTGATGGATTACTTCACTAAGTGGCCAGAAGTTTTCGCCATTCGAAATCAAGAAGCTTCAACAGTTGCAGATAAACTAGTTCACGAAGTCTTCTGTCGTTTTGGAGTACCTTTAGAGATTCACAGCGATCAAGGAAGGAATTTTGAGTCTCAAATATTCCAGGAAACTTGCCGAGTTATGGGTACTCATAAAACAAGAACGACTTCTTATCACCCGCAATCTGATGGAATGGTGGAACGATTTAATCAGACATTGGAGAGGTACCTAGCAAAAGTTGTAGACAATCGGCAACGAGATTGGGACAAGCACATACAACCGTTTTTGTTGTCATATCGAAGTTCTGTTACCGAAAGTACAGCAGTGACACCAGCTTTCGCAAACATTGGAAGAGAATTACGGCTGCCTGCAGACCTGATCACTGGGATACCACCTGATGCCCCACGCAGTATAACCGATTATGCATATGACTTGCGGAACAAAATGAATGACATTTATGAGCACGTCAGACAATCGGGCCAGCAAATGTCTGAGAAAATGAAAACCCGGTATGACCGCAAAATGAACAATAAAGGGTTCAACGAAGGTTCATTAGTGTGGTTGCACAATCCAGTCCGCAGCAAAGGGAAATCTCCTAAGCTTCAAGCTAAATGGGACGGCCCGTACCGGATTGTAACCAGGATCAACGATGTGACCTACCGGATACAGAAAGGCGCAAGAGGGACTCCTAAGATCGTCCATGTGGATCGCTTGGCGCGTTATTATGGGACCGATAATGCTCGGGACGAGCATGTCTTAGGAGGGGGCAGTGTTGTGTGAATAAGTCAACTAGCGCCATCTAGTGTCAGGAACGAGAGCGAGGGGAGCTTTGCAGAGAATGACATCACCGATCTCTCGACCGACAGCGCCACCCGAAGAACTAAGTTTCTAGAAAATCTATACTCGAACTCTCCCTACCTTACGCGTGTTTACTTGAACATTCCGGATATTTTGCTAATTTAAATAAATGGGTGGCGCAAGATGCGATCGGGACAGAGTTGAACTCAGCGACACAAGCGAAGCTTCGGAGCGGAATTAAGTGAATTAGTGTGTTTAATTATTAGTGTTTTAACTTTAATTTGTGTAAAGTAAATTAAAGTGTTAATTTAGGTAATTTTATCGGCAATTTTTATTGTCACGAACCTCAAGCTCGTAACAATAATATAAAGCTACACGCATACAAGCGAAGCTTCGGAGCGAAATAAAGTGAAATAAAGTGATCAGTGTGATTAATTATTAGTGTTATTTAAGTTTAAATAAGTGTTCGGTAATTAATGTCTCAATTTTGATAATTCAAATGGCAGTTTTTATTGTCACGAACCTTAAGCTTGTAACAATAATGATGTTAATCGCTCCCTAGCATCAAGGCACGATTATTTGTAACTAATGCAATCAGAAGGTGGTATGGCGAGGGAAAAACGTCTTGTACTTACATTTGCACTGCTCTCCAGCTCAAGTACTATAAAGGAGAGTACAAGAAAGATGAAGTAAAGCTCCTTAGAACTACATATAAGTATATTTCTGTAACATTTACCTAACAAGTATATTTCTGACAAAATTATACTAGAATTTGATTGCGTGTCCGTTAAAATATTCGACCTCGTAATAACGAACGCAACAAAGAGAACATATACATTAATTATTCTAAACTAATAACCCACCATAATATATATACAACAAGTTTAATACCTATTATTTCCTGCCCTACAACCTATCGAAAAGGAGGCTTGTGCGGAGATTTGGACGTACAGAGGCAGCAGCTTTAGATTTTTTTTCGATATTTTATATATACAACATATTGTAAGCCCTGTGGTTTCCGTTAATTGCGTTTTCAGAATCTGTACTTAAACGTATAGAAATATTTTTTTTAAAAACTCGAACAATTAAAATATTATTCTATAAAAAAAATATTTCTTTTAATTACATAATATGAGAATTTATTACCTCTAACTGACACGCACATCGATAAAGTCGGAGTTTTGATAATACTCTTATTCACTAGACAATGCAGAGGTAATAAAACCACATGCAATTAGCAAATTATTTCTGTTAAAAATTAAAAATTTTAATTTTATAGTATTTTATAGTAAGTTTAATTTTATAGTGTTAGAATACTGATTCTGATAATGCACTTAACGGGAACCACGGTATTTTGGTTACATGTTGTATATCCTTTCATATACCTATAATTATATATAATTTATATTCAGTTATCCTATACTTTATCAGCCAGTAAGTATTTTACAGATTGTAATCATCAATTATGGCAAGAGCCCAAAACTAGAGGTGACCATGACTATTGATGAATCTAGTATAAGTCAGTTAAAAAGTTTTAATCGTAAAACCGAGTAAAACATGTTTAAAAAATGTTCCCAAACTCTCAATTTACTACCAAGACCGTACATGGTGTATTTATACAAATGGTTATAATCACGATTATTTCATTGTAAATATAAAGCAATCAATGTAATTAAAAAAAACTGGTTAAGTAAACGATTTATTAATGAGACTTGATTGATTATTTAAAATAAAAATTAACAATTAGGAACAAGCTAGGAATAAGGTTCATCATCATCATCATCATTACAGCCCTTCACAAGTCCACTGCTGAACATAGGCCTCCCCCAAGTAATGCCACAAAGCACGGTCCTGAGCCACCTGCATCCATCGACTTTCTGCATGTCTTACCAGGTCGTCACTCCATCTAGTGGAGGGTCGCCCTACACTACGCTTACCGGTACGAGGCTGCCACTCGAGAACCTTTCTTCCCCATCGGTTATCGGTTCTTCGAGCTATATGGCCGGCCCATTGCCACTTCAGCTTACTAATCCGTTGGGCTATGTCGGTCACTCTGGTTTTACTGCGGATATCCTCATTTCTGAGTCTATCACGCAGAGAA
This sequence comes from Parnassius smintheus behrii, assembly GCA_036936625.1. Classification (NCBI taxonomy): domain Eukaryota; kingdom Metazoa; phylum Arthropoda; class Insecta; order Lepidoptera; family Papilionidae; genus Parnassius; species Parnassius smintheus. The sequence continues at coordinate 7,461,659 of JAUPFT010000003.1, forward strand.
ACTCCGAGCATAGCCCTCTCCATAGCTCGCTGAGCGACCTTAAGCGTCCTCATACGGCCAGCAGTGAAGGACCACGTCTCAGATCCGTAAGTCATCACTGGCAACACGCACTGGTTGTACAATCTAGTTTTTAGAGATTGAGGTATACCTGACGAAAAGATATGTCGTAATGTCCCGAATGCTGCCCAGCCGAGTTGAATCCGTCGATTGACCTCTCGGTCGAAGTTGGACTTACCTAGTCGGACTATTTGTCCCAGGTAAACGTACTCGTCAACAACTTCGAGCATAGTGCTCCCAACAACTACCAGCACAGGTGTGACATGGACATTAAACATGATCTTTGTTTTGTCCATGTTCATCTTAAGCCCTATCCGTTGGGAGGCACTATTGAGGTCATTGAGCATAATGCTTAAGTCCTCCAGCGATTTTGCCATAAGGACTATATCGTCGGCAAATTGAAGGTGAGTGATGTACTCGCCATTAATGTTAATACCGTATCCTTTCCAGTCCAGTAGCTTGAAAACGTCTTCCAACGCAGCGGTGAAGAGTTTCGGGGATATAACATCACCCTGTCTTACACCTCTCTGCAGTTGGATAGGTTTCGAACTCTGGTTCTGTACTCGGATAGCCATCGTAGCCCTACTGTACAAACACTTCAGCACTTCGATGTACCGACAGTCCACTTGGCACCGCTGAAGGGACTGTAGCACCGCCCAAATTTCGACGGAATCAAAGGCTTTCTCATAGTCCACATATGCCAGGCAAAGTGGCAGATTTTACTCTTCGGTCTTCTGTACAATCTGCCGCAGGGTATGTATGTGGTCTATGGTACTGAAGCCTTTTCGGAAACCGACTTGTTCGGGAGGCTGGAAGTCGTCGAGTCTGCGTGCGAGACGATTCGTAATGACTCTCGAAAACAGCACGTAGACGCGGCTCAGAAGGGAAATCGGTCTGTAGTTCTTTAAAAGAGCGTTGTCGCCCTTCTTAAAGAACAAGACCACCGCACTTCTGCTCCACGCCTCTGGAGTAGTGCCACCATGGAGGACGGAATTGAAGAGCTTCTGAAGGACTTCAAGTACCGGTGTTCCACCCGCTTTCAGAAGCTCCGCTGTAATTCCATCCTCGCCCGGGGCCTTGCCGTTTTTAAGGTGGTGGAGAGCCATTCTAATCTCGCTCGACTGACGTCCGGGATATCATCGGAATAGTGTCGGATAAGACTTGCTCTTGGATCGTTACTCACACTTGCGTGTGGCTCCAACGATGATGTGTACAGCTGCCCATAGAACCTCTCAATCTCACTCAGAATCTCAGGTGTCCCGGAAACGATGTTGCCACACTCAGTCTTCAGCTTTGACAGTTGGCTCTTTCTGGCAGACAGATCTCTGGCAAAGACTTTGGAGCCCTGGTTCCGCTCGATCGCTTCTTTAATACGAGAAGTATTAAAGTTGCGTAAGTCTCGCCGCATGCATTTGGAGATCTGTCTGTTCAGTTGCCTGTATGCTGTCAAATCTGTTGACGATTGCAGCCTCATCTCCCGTCTAACAGCCATGAGATTAAGAGTGTGATCGGAGAGTTTTTGTGTTCTTCTGCGGCTAAGGTTCTGCGGCGGAATAAGGTTGTTGTAGTATAAAATATTTTACCTATGTTACGCTACCCTCGGTAGCACAGCTTACAAGTTGGGGGTAAAGTTAATTAGAGATGTTTATTTAGAAACAAATTATTTTACAGAATTGTTCATTTCTATTGAACTTGTCGTATGAGAGTACAACATTGTTTTTTTTTATAGGATAGGGTGACAAACGAGCACAAAGTCCACCTGATGGTAAGTGGTAGCAGCGGCCCATAGACATCTTCATTTATCCTCAATTGCAAATCAATGCAGATGCGTTGTCACCCGTAAGGACTAAGATGGAGCGCCTCGTTTCCAGTAAAAAAGGTCTCCGGTTCTCTACTCTCACCATACGAAACACAGCAGCATTAAGCTACTATTTTACGCTGGTATTCTGTGAGAGCGTGGTCCTTCCCCGGTCGAGCCGACCCATTCGTGCTACAACTATACTCTAATATAACTGCAGCATGGCTCTACCACGTTGTACAAGGAATCATAGGATAATCTCAAGATGTTGACAATTTCCAAATAGTATTTTGTAATTATCGTCATAGTGAAACGTAATGAGAAAGAATATGACGAGTGCTTATCAAAATATAAAAATCATAAGTATTGTAGTTAAAAAAAAATCTCACCTGTAATTTACTTCCTCAGCAACGAAAATGTAATTAGAAGAGTACATAGAATTAGTTGTGAACACTAAAAATGCTAAAGCTGCTATTTCTAGGTGATATCTACCGGATATACTGAACTTCGATAATATATCTTCTAAATCGACTGTTTTCTCCTCTGATGGAGCGCTCGCGGTCATGATTTTATTGCTAAGTAGCTGTAACTTATAAGAAACTATTTATACTTTATTCTTTGTTTTATCCCTTTCACTTTTTAAAATATTTAAATCTACAATGTATTATTACATTAAATACGTGTGAAGTCAAGTGTAGATAAACACGAACAAATGCGCGAAGCTGTGGTAACGGCCAGATACCCCACACATTTTATTTAAACTTCAATCTTATTTGTACAAAGATTGAGTGTAGGTTATACTAGCATGATGTATAATGGCAATTTAACCGTAGGCTATTGTACTGCATGTTTCGAATTAAATAAATTGTCAGAACCTTGTTGTATTTGTAAACCACATTAAGGTATTCTAATTATGATAAGGCTTCAGTTGTTGTGATAACAGGCGACTGAGGAAAACAGCGTACGTGGTAGAGCCATGCTGCAGTTATATTAGATGTATAGTTGTAGCACGAATGGGTCGGCTCAACCGGGGAAGGACCACGCTCTCACAGAATACCAGCGTGAAATAGTAGCTTAATGCTGCTGTATTTCGTATGGTGAGTGTAGAGAACCGGAGACCCATTTTACTGGAAACGAGGCATTGCATCGTAGTCCTCACGGGTGACAACGTATCTGCATTTTGATTCGTAATCGAGGATATATGTAGAAGTCTATGGGCCACAGCAACCACTTACCAACAGGTGGACTGTGTGCTCGTTTGTCATCCTATCCTATAAAAAAAAACAAAGCAGGAGACGGACAGTAACGTCTTCATAAAAAAATAAAAAGAAACTGCGCTTGGAAACCGGACTGCCAGGCGTGGCAACTAGGGTAAATATGCATCCTATAAGACAATCTACGAGTGAAGCCTACGTTGAGCACTGGAGTGTTTGATAGGCTGCAACGGTAACGGTAAGTTGGTGAATGATTGTAAGTTATCAAGGATTTTTTTTCTCACATCAATTAGATATATTAAAAAAAATTAAAGACATATAATATTACAAAAGAAGAAGGACTTTAAACATTATATTTATACCCGGTTTTCTCAAATTACTTCTAACGTAAGGATTAGTGCTATGGATTTGATGATGAATTTGACTATGATATTTCAAAAGCACAAAATATAAATTTATTATAATGTAACTATGTAATGGTGGTGTAAGAATATCTGCTACCTCATATCATCCCGTAAGTGCCGTACAAGGCGACAGGGGTAAACTGAAACAGGAGATGGTTGCCAGCATTTTTATGATAAGAACTCAATAACACCGGCAAATTTTATTATACACATAGGACCATGTGGACTTATACTTTGACAGAGGGGAACGCCCGCTACTCTGTTTTTATAGTGTAAGGGTGACAGGACACACATTCCATCCGATGGTAAGTAGTTGCTGCGGCCTATAGACATTTACACTTATCCTCGACTACGAAACAAAGTACGGACGCGTTGTCACCGGTAAGGACTACGATGGAATGCCTCGTTTTCAGTTAAATGGGTCTTCGGTTCTCTACACTCACCATACGAAAAACAGCATTTTACGCTGGTATTCTGTGAGAGCGTGGTCCTCACCCGGACGAACCGACCCATTCGTGCTACAACTATAATACTAATATAGCTGCAGCATGTCTCTACCACGTATGAGTGATGACCCGTGTTGCTCTATGATTATTACAAACAACTAAAGCAATTAATCAACTAAGATATCATATAAATAATTTCCATTTACCTTTTGCATGACGTGCATTAAAAATGTAATAGTAATTTTTACTTTATTTTTATGAGATATTAATTATTAGATAAAAATAACTTACCAGTAAATGTGCTTCGATCAAAATTACATGAAGTTGACGCCTCTTCTGTGTTTGTGTACTATGTAGTCATGAATTGACGGACTGAATCACACGAGTTTAACCTTCCCGGGGAAAAATAATTTCAAGGGGAAAAATGATTTTTCCTGGTATCCCAACCTATATAAACTCCCACTGGCAACATCATCCTCCACCTCACGTTATTGTGAATTTATATCCACTAGAATTAGGAAAAAATAATTGAAATGCAAGCAAGCCCTTAGGGTGGGTAATAATATACAGCAGGGTAGGGTTGTACACAGAGGAGGCGTCAACTTCATATAATTTTGATCAAAGGACACTTACACGTAAGTTACTTTGATCAAATAATTATATTCGTCGATGCCTCCTCCGTGTTTGTGTACTATGTATATGTTTAAAGATTTGATTGCTTCATTTTAATAATTTACTGTCATAAATTATTATAATTTACAATTCACAACAAAACAAACAATAAACATAATATATAAACCTAGATAATACAATTTTCCATTATGAGTTATTGTATAATTATTTTATACATTTCAAATGCTCTTAAATAATAGTGGCCTCTTATTAAAAAAGGATTTTTTTTGGATGTAAGATTGTTGTCTTTCTAACACATTCAATATCATCAATACCACTTCTTGTAGGACGAGAAAGGAATGAATGCCTGGTACTATATGTACACTATGTAAAAATTAATGTACTTTCTTGTTAAAATACTTTACATAACTGGCTGTTTGATTTATTGCAGGGATATTAAGCAGTTTTAAAAATTAACAAATAATTTAATAAATTTCATACAGTTTTAGTGACATACAAGTGATATTGTGAGGTAACTCATACAAGATGCAAAATTAAAATCTTTGCACAACCGACTTCAATATAAATAAAATGAGAAGATCATCAATGTATTCAAAGCCAATCGAATACGCATTATTAAGGACAGTTCGAAAACCACTAGTTGATCCCGATTTAATATACTTGGGATCACACTGGAAGCACCAGCTTTCAAATAAAAAAAAGACTCATCAAAATCGGCTCACCCAGATAAAGGCTATAAGGCGACACACATAAAAAGCATACAGTCGAACTGAACACCTCCTGCTTCTTGAAGTCGGTTAAAATACTCATATTTTCTCTTACTACTGTATATTTCTTTGCCTATTTTTATGAAATTCAGCTTTGTTAACCATATTGTGTCAGACTTCAGCTTTGAAATATTTAACTTTACAGTATAAGCCCAGATCATAACAGGAAGAACAACAAGTAAATTTTTTACTTTACCTACCACGATTTTAGACAATAGACATATTATATGTACAGGCAATGACTTTATTTTATGCTTTACGTACACAAATACCTCTTTGTCAGCACTACCACAGAAATGTAAGTTAAGACCAAAGGAGATCTTACATAATAGTTGTTGACCAGGGAAAGAATTTTAATAAGTAATTTTTTTTTTACTTTTCAACGAGGCTTTGGTAATAGGCCTATGTAATGATATAGCTGTAGTGTTATAAGAAATTTTAGCTATGGGGATTATAACAAAATGTTAGTATCCAAAGTAAAAATTAAAATATGTTAAATATGTTATGTCTTACTTAAGACCATGTAGTTTTTGACCAAAAAACAAAATCACATTCATTATGAACTGAAAGGATTTTCATTTTATAAGCACCTGTAAATGGATTACTTAAAATCTGAATATGATTTTTCAGTATTAATTTAGATTAAAAATTATTCTTTTACATAATAAATTCAAAATGTTTTGTATACATTTACCCATAAAAGATAGCTGGACAAACAGATATTATTTGTCTATTCAATTAGCAAATTTCCTATATGATTGTAGTGGATTGTAATTAAATAATTGACTTTTCACTCATGTGAGGTATTTTTGTTTCACATCAGTATTAAAATGTTTTTTATATGCTTTACATACATGGTTCTTGTTTTAATTTTATATGTTAAGAAGTTATTTAAATGTATTTTTAGGGTATTGATTTTTTTATGTTGTTTTATTTCGATTTTACTTTATAATACTCTTCAATTCTAGAAATATCCACTTTTTTATTTTCTGAATCTTATCACCTATGTATATATCATATCATGGTATTTACCAATAAGTAAAAACAAAATTAATTCTAGTCATGTTTTAATTAAGTTTATAGCTGCATTAAATAGAATTTTTCCGACATACTAAACTCATTATATGTGAGGACAAGTTGGACTCACACTCTAATGTACTATTTTCGACCCGCTATGAGAAAGTTTTTTTTTAAATATTAATATTTTATACCATTTGAAATAAAAAAGGTCAAGTGAATTTTCTTATCTCTTTAGGTATGTTTACCTCTAATCTTTTTTTATTGATGGTTGGGCTTGGCACCTGCCACATATTACTTGATAGCATCACCTCTGCTGGTATGAAGCAACTGTTGAAGGCTATTGCATTTCTAGTGAGCTGTTACTGATGGAGACAGGTCGCAATATTTTAAAGGTTTTTCTGAATATTTGTTTTATATTTATGACGACCTTTTGATCTTTTTAAAACAAAATTCTGTACCAAATAAGAAGTCACTTGGGTTTCCTTAAGAGCATTCTTTATAATCATTGGTTAGCTCTGATAGCAGTAATGCTGTTCTTAAAGGAGCCATTTAAATTGTAAAAGGCACATAACAGTCTAATGAAGTTATTTACAGCGTCAATATTTACACACCTAAGACCTATACACACAATGTTAAAACTTGAAAGTATATGGCTCATTTTTCACATAACCCTCTATCTCTTATTTGGCACTTATTAAAAAAGAATGAAATTTGAAGAATTGAAAAGCAATTTTTCCCTTAATACAAGATTGAATGGTAAGTTTATGGGATTGAGAATGCTGTGTGAAACAGAATTTTTATCTTCTTCATCACTTGAGCAAATAATTTGTCTCCTCTTTTGTCCCGAAAATGAGTACCTAAGATCAGTTGTGAAAATAGTCAGTAGTACCGCGGGTATAATAACCCTTGCATACATTTTTGTAGTAAAAAAAATCAAACGAATATTCATGTGAAATAGAATTCAATACCTCGTGTACCCCGTGGTGTCACAAGGCAGATATGTGATGTACAGTCTCTCGTTCTGTCTCATACATGAGTATTGTAATATAAGTAAGTTCTTTATTTCCAAGAGGTTGTATATCAAGATATTTGCTTAACATTTAATAAAGCTACATTGGTACATATACCTGAAAACACAGCATCTGCAGCCGAACTAGGCCTAATTATATTGAACTTTTATTACAATGTAGGCTGTTATGCACATATTTTGATAGTAAATACGAATGTATGAATATTCATATAAAATATAATTCAATGCACGAGGCATTGTATGAGGCATGCCCTCTCGTGGCAACGCAAAACAGATAATATGTAATGTACAGACTCTCGCTCTGTCTCATACTGAAAAGGAACCTAGCGGAACTCGACTTTCGATTAAGAAACAAAAGGGAGGAATCGAGGCTTCTCTCGATCCGGCCTCCTATAACGCCTACGTTGGGTTCGGGAACAACGTATGTGATATCCGCAACGGAGTAACACACTAGGGCGATAACCTCGTTCCTTTTCAGCAAGTAGGTTCAGACGGGGATTACGGGTCTTCCGAAGTCGTCCCTTAATTCTTCGATGTGGACTGTATAACTTTAGGGATGAATTACTTGGGAATAAAACAGCAATTATCTTCAAACCGTTCCGTGAGAGAGTAATCACTTTTCCCTATCACTTCCCTACACTTTTTCTTCTTGACTGCTGGTTTTCACTTTTCCCGAAGGATTTTCTTGTTTTTCCGAACTATTACCCCGAACTATTTTCCCGAACGAATTGCAATAAAACCCGTTCACTAAGCTACCCCCAGAGCTATACGCGAAAGTGAGCCGCGCCATTCGCGTGCCTGCGCAACTTAACAACATGAATTTGTACTATTACTCTCTCACGTTTCACTTAATTTCTTTATTCTCATAAATCATACATAAATACAAGTTATCTATTTAGATAGCACAAAACAATATCTACACCATGATATACATTATTTTTTCGTATCACAAAAATCCTTTAATTTATAAAACAAAATATGCCTACTTTAATCACAAATTCAAAGTTCAAACTTCTTAAATATTTAACACAGAAAGTTAAAACAATGTTTCCCACTTGAATTTATACATATGTTAACTAATACAATAGTTTAATTTACATTTTCTCTATTTATTTCACTATTTAAAACACTTTTAAATTTCTTATACAAAACTATCATTATTTCACTTATACACAGGAATTTTCACATAAAAATAACACAGAATTCACTTTTTTAGCACGTACAATCAACCTGAAATGTTTTACAAGTCATTTTTACATAAATTGCTGAAATTACAAACATTTTAAATTTTTACATATTCGGCCTCCTAAGGGCGTGGCCAGCGTGCTTCCGTGAACTCACACTATTTGAACAACTAACTTTGCACGGCTCTCGGCTATCAGAAAAAATGAAAGTCTGAAATACACTTAATTTTAACAATATTATGTAAACAAGTGCTTCTACATAATTTTCAAACTGTAGGAAACTATCTCTGATAAGATTCTTATTCGTTATCATGCTTCTTATCAGATAACAATACAAGTGAATGTTTTCATTAATCAATCACAACAAATAGGCATTTGTTTTCGTACAAACATAGCATACTTATACAAGACAATACTTATGCAATTAATTTCCGTTAATTCTGTTTATGCACAGAGTGATCATCTCGACCGGGGAACCAATCCGATCTCTAACTTCACTTTAATATTCCTTTGAATTTACATCGTTGGAAAGACGATTTCAACCGGGGAACAAATCCGGTAACATAATTTATAACATAAAATTCCCTATATGAATTTTTTGAAAAATATTACTTAGAAAACAGTAAACTAGTCCGGCCTGGGAGTCGAACCCAAGACCTTCATACCATTAATTCGACATTTCTTTAAGATTTAACTAAGCATTTTCTTATCAGAACATCTGTATTGGACAATAAGTCTTTGAAAAGTTATTCGTCATCGGTTGACTTAATAAACTGAAATATTCTTATAGGCGCGTCGCCAACACATACATTGATTTTATATTGCGATTTTATTAATCTACCCTACAGATTTTTTTAAATACATATACAATATACGTATTCAATACATAAATACAATATACAAATTTAGTTTATAGAAAAAATATGTACTTACAGATGCTTAATATAACGAGAAATTTCACATTTCGCGTTATAATTAATCTACCTTACAAGTTATTTAAATGCAAAAATTACATACATTGCAATCACCAAAAATTACATAACTTAAGTAAATTCACGCATTTTGCTAATAATAAAATTAAGAACTTTCACTTAAAAAACCAATTTTAAACTTTTTAATTTGAAGATGCGACTCGCTAATTCAGCACGAAAAATTCACAATGACATGAGGTGTATAGTGTTGCCAGTGGGAATTCATATAGGTTGGGATACCAGTAAAAATCTTATTTTTCCCCCGGAATATTAAAACTCGTGTGATTCGGTCCGTCAATTCATGACTACATGGTACACAAACACAGAGAAGTCGTCAACGAATATGATAAAAGTAATGAAGCTTTTTGAAAATAATTTTCTGTAAATCTACCATTTATATCATAATAATAGTATAATAATCGTAAAAATGCAAATAACATTTCTCATGTCATCTAGGTGTCCATTTTTAAACTTTCTTAATATTTGTTTCTATCCCATGTTACTAGTCATAAAATAAAGCTTAAAAGATAATGGAATAAAATTATTTTTACGGTTTATATCGCCTTTAATTTAAACTTTTTTAATTCCCGAACTTTCGAGCACTTTACAGTGGTTTATGGTAACGGAGGTGACTGAGGTATTTGAAATTCTCATATTATAGCTAACGAACTTCAATATTTAATTATTAATTTTTATTTTTATCTACGCAAAATGAGCTAACAGGATCTTGAAGCCTTGCTCAATCTCAAGCAATGATGAGATCCCACGCAGATGGTACCCATCCATATTCTCTATTGAAATTAGGATGTTTTTCAATTTCAATGGTTTCGCGAATCATTGTTGGTAGGAATCAAATTTTTTTGCGAGGATTTGTGGTCTACAAAATCGGATATGATGATTGGATGATCCTGAAAATATTGACATACTGCAAAATTTTCAAGATCCCATATACTGCAGACTTCCCGGATCGGTACCTTTTCATACCTGCTTGCTGAAATATTTTCTATGTTTAAAACTATCTTTTTAAGCTACATTTGTTCAGATATCAAAACGTTACGATTTTTTTTAATTTTAATTAATTTAGTTAAAAATAACACACTTTTCTTTTTTTGGCATGTTTATAAAACTAAATATCGTTTATTAAATTTCAATTAAATTGGAAAGGCTTTGTTTCACTGTTCGACTGTTCACGAATCCTTAACATTTTTATAATTGCACTCGGCTCAAATTAGTTCTTTTTTAAAATACTAAGGTCTTATACGCAGATAATGGATGAAAGGTGATTTTACTATATTCCACACACATCATGAACATCATCATCATCATTATCATTACAACTCTTCTCAAGTTCACTGCTGTACATCTTCTCCAAGGAATGTAAAAAAATACCATCCTTAGCCACCTGCACCCATCGAATTTTTTTACCGAATATCATTGATTTTTATCAAGCGCTACCGAGTATTAGCTTTTTTTTTTATAGAATAGGCTGACAAACGAGCACACAGTCCACCTGATGGTAAGTGGTTACTGCGGCCCATAGACATCTACATCTATCTTCCATTACAAATCAAAATGCAGATGCGTTGTCACCCGTGAGGACTGAGATGGAATGCCTCATTTCCAGTAAAAAGGGTCTCCGGTTCTCTACACTCACCATACGAAATACAGCAGCATTAAGCTACTATTTCACGCTGGTATTCTGTGAGAGCGTGGTCCTTCCCCGGTCGAGCCGACCCATTCGTGCTACAACTATACTACTAATATAACTGCAGCATGGCTCTACCACGTAAAAAATATGCTATTCTATGAAAGTAAATAACGTCTAGAGAATGCAAAAAGTTTTGCTCACGCAATTCTTCATCTCATCACCATCCCCCTAAGGTTTTAATGGGGGCAAAATTATACTTTGAAAAATTATTATGAATTAGTGGACATGCGCTCTATGACCCCAAAATGCCTTCCGCGCCTAAGTGTATGGATTTCATGAGCAACTGCTTTGCACTTGATCAACTCTCCGTGACGCTTGGTCTTAATTGTAAAAAAATTAACAAAGTTTACTTTTCATAAGAAAGCTTCGCATAAAAACGCATTTTAATGCAAATCTTAGCTAAATAATTTTAATATATTCATTACAATTAATTTCCTCATGGTAACCTGTATCTGATTCTGTTAATTATCTCTCGTGTCTTATGACGATTTTTTACATGCTATTAACTTCAAATTTAATATGATTGGAGATTATATACTTAGATATGTGCGGTGAATTTGGAATTTATTATTATTATTATAAGGTCAATATTTAAAATTGCCTTAAAATTCAAAATACATTACTAGAAGTTGGACTCATTTTCCTAGAAGACTGAAATGCATTGAATTTGCAATGCGATATGAATGACAAGCTCATGGAAACTGTCCATGCGGTTGGAGCTAAGGTCTGCAAGACCCTTCACAGAATAATACAAAAACTCTCCGAGCACATTTTTATTGTCATGACTGTTAGACGGGACATGAAGTTATAATCTTTAGCAGATTTGACAGCATACAGGCAGTGTATGCTGTCAAATTGTGCAGTTCACAAACAGATCTCTAAATGCATGCGGCCGAATTTATGCATGTCTGATACAGAAGCCATCGAGTGGAACCAGGGCTCCCAAGTAGTTGTTACCTGTGAGGACTAAGATGGAGTGTCTCGTTTCCAATAAAAGGGTCTCCAGTTCTCTACACCCAACATACGAAAAGCATCAGCACTAAGTTACTATTTTATGCTGGTATTCTGTGAGAGCATGGTCCTTCCACGGTCGAGCTGACCCATTCGTGCTATAAATACACTACAACGTAACTGTATCACCACGTATAATAAATTAAAAAATTCAATAAAAATTAGTGCTATTTAGGGACGATTTTACAAATTCTCAGACAAAAGTTATTCATAGAATTAAATAAAACGTAGACAAATGAAAGATTACAGTTGTATAAATAAACTTTTTAATTTTTTCACCTTTATGTTCAGATAGATTATAATTTATTTGATGGGTAACTTTTATCTGACGATTTAAAAACCGGCCCTTAGTTACTAACTCTTAGATACAATTTCCTCTTAGTTTGTCTTGGACTGTATATTAATTTATGTTGCTTTTAAATAGTAATCACTTTTAAAGTTTTATTAAGCAAAATATTTCAGCAATTTATTGAAAACTCACAAAAGTCATCCTTGAATTCGAGCGATCGGCGAATTTTCTACTCTTCGACATGTTATTTAAATTATCCATATAAAACTTTTAAGCAATTTTTGATTTTAAACTGCTAACCGTTGTAAGAACTCGTTCGCTATATCAAATTTTATAGCAAAATTATTGGATTATATAACAAGACTAAACCTCATGTTCGAACTGCGAAGGCATTATTAGATATCACTGATTATTTTGAAAAGTTTTTTATAGGAGAGGGGGCAAACGAGCATAAGGTTCACCTGATGTTAAGTAACTACCGCCTCCCATGAACTACTGCCACACGTTACTTCACACAAGGATTTTCTCCTGTATCATGGAGGTAGTTTACATACAAAAGTTCCACAAGACAAACATCCACACAAATATTTTTAGGCCGTACAAATACTCTTGTTCTGTGCCAGATTCGAACCCGAAGCATCAGCGCCACTAACCAATGCTAAGCCACTGCGCCACGAAGCTATCGACGTCATTCTCATGCAATCCTTTTCATAAAAAATAGACAACCCGTTATGGAATGTAAAAAGTTATACTAAAACTCGAACGTAAAGTCGGTAATTAGATTTAAGTTATAAAGCTCGTTAGTCGACAGATAAAATCAAATCCGCCCTATATTTATACCACAGTCTAACTATTACCAGTCAGTCATATAAGGTGGGTAGATGAGTTAGGTTTAAATCGAATAAAATTTATCACCAATTAAAAGAATTTTTAAAAATAACACAGTTGCACGCTATAATTATTGCCACTAGCGCCATGTAGTATCGAGTAGCAGAACTAGGAGTTTTCTAGAAAAATTATATACAAGAACTTTCTACGCCTAGTCGGTCGGGACCGGTATGTACTCGAACATTCTAGATGTTTCAGTAGAAAAGGTCATATTTATCAGACTCTATATCAGACCATTCTTATATACTAGACTGGTATTGACCGCAACCCGAGTGAGTATTGAATTGGCAATTCAAGCGAATACTTTGAAGCGATATAACTGCAATTTAAAGTGTTAAGTGTGATTAATAATTAGTGTGTTTTAAGTTGTAATTGGTGTTCTGTAATTAAAGCGTTAATTTCGATAATTCAATCGGCAGTTTTTATTGCCATGAACCCCAAGCTCGTAACAATACGATAGCAGAAAAAAATGGGTGATATCAAAGTTACACATACATATACATTTTAAAATTTTCTTATCCGTTATCTCTCCTCAAAATGGAGAAATCGGCAATATTAACATACTTCGACGATAATCGTAATTTCGGGTGTAATGCCATCTTTGTCTTTTAACTTGTGTGTATGAAAATTGAAAGCACTTAACACTCACTCTTTTTCACATTCACTTACATTTCAACATGTATTAAAAAAATTGTGTTAAATAGGGTGCTTTTACTCTAAGATACGATATAAACTGGAAATATTTTATTCGATAGTTCTAAAACTAAATCAATGATGGAATACAACTACATATATTCGTTAATAATAGTAATTTATATTTAATTGTATGTACAGTGGAATCTCTATAACTCGAACCTCGTTAAGTCGAAATCCTCATTAAGTCGAAAAAAATTGCCATTCCCTTCCGCTGACTCCCTAAATACGCGATATCTCGAATTATTTTTACTTTTTAACTCGAATAAAATGTTATTTCCCTACGAAGTATTGCTAATACTACATATTTATCCTCTATAACTCGAATTTCATAAAGGAGACTCTGTAGGTCGTAGTTGGTAAAATATAATGACGTCTTACTTGGAATTCCTCGAAATAATAGCAATAAAATACAAAATGAATGTTCGGGTTCGGGGCTTCTAATCTATTGTTTTTGTCTTATACACGTGCAATGAATGAATACATTCATAAAACTTTCTATGTAACACGGCTGTGAACATTATGTTTATTCCTTCTCGACACACGACACGATAACTTTTAGCGGAGCTTGTGAGTTTTTATTTTGGCAGCGCCTCTGTAAGTAGAAATTTCGGCAGTTAAATCATGTGTATCTCGAAGTGCTTGTTAAGTCGAAAACTCGTTAACTCGAATTTTTTTGCATTTCCCTTGATATTCGAGTTATAAAGATTTCACTGTATTAACATTTACGTAATATTTTATAATATTCGTACAAGTCTCTACCATGTATACACCGTATATTCTGTCCGATAGTCCGTAATATAGGTAAAAACTTAATTACAAACAAAAATAATTTTTGAAGGGTTTGAATATCTCGAAAATTTATCGTTTATAAAATGTTTGGTAAAACGAGATTATGACGAATTTTCGATAACTACGAAACCCCAATATGATACAGTATTTCATCCAAAACCACTATTAATTATTTTAATCAATAAGTGATGGTAAGCGGATGCTGTGGCCCATAGAAATCCACATTTATCCACGAATCCAAATACAAAATGCAGATGCGCTGTTGTGAAACACAGCAGCATCAAGCTGCCATTTCACACTGGTATTCTGTGAGAGCGTGGTCCTACCCCGGTCGAGCCGACTCCTTCATGCTACAACGTGGCTCTACCACATATAACGTAATTAGAGCATGAAAGTCATTAATCCTTATGTATTTGAACAGGTTAACCATACAATAAAAGCATCTTTAGAAAAATTCATCGGTATCGTTCAGAAAGAAACAAAAAGATGAAATGAATGGGATGATACAATTACTACTTTTTATTTCTGAGAGTTCATACAAATTTTGATGCTGTACGTATGTATAGTACCATAATAGAGAAATTGACATCAATGATAATGGTGTGTAGCTAAATGAACTTTTTTAATACTTAAAATGAAACAGGTACACCTCTCAAATTTTAAGCGTCCAGATTTGACCGCAGCGATATTCCATCATATTTCAAGAGGTCAAATGTGACCGCACCCACCCATAGCACTTTAACCCATAAATAATTATATTTAGAGACTACTTTTATAGAAAAGAGGTTTTAATGGTTACCCTTTCACTCGGCCACCAATCTAATCAGATCATACAATCGAGGTCAATACGTCGGCTCGGGTACGGGGCTAATCAGATCAGATAAGATCAGAAGTACTGCCTTATGAAAAAACTACTTTTTCCTTTAAAACAAAACCAAAGACAATATGCAATAGATAATAGTATCAAAGACAAAGATATGCTCTTTTATTTTAAACCATAACCTGGCAATGTTTCTTAGAAAAAAAAAAAAAAGAAATCACTCTGAACTTTCGGCGTTTCACGTGTCAATTTGATGAAGGTGCTCGCCCTTTTTTATAGAATTTTATATTTGTGTCTGGACTAAAAACGAAAGTATTATACTTTTTTATATTCCTTGTAATATACTAAACACGTAGATATGTAATTTGTGGTATAAAAAGTGAAAAGTAAATTGCCAAAAGTACTTCAAATTCCGAAAGGCCCGTTTTGGCGGGCGGGTTATAAATGTGTTATTTTTCAAATTCTCATTTATTTTTAGTGTAAAATGTAAGTAAAAATAGTTTTCCTACATATTTTGAAATAACATGACGTTGTATTTATTTCAAATTCACACAAACATATTTTAGAAATATTGTTCGAAATGTCATACAGATAATATATTATTATTTTTTTTTTTAATTTTTTTATATTTTAATATTTTGGTATGAGTAACGAATGGAAACACATAAAACTTAAAATATACATATTTCCAAACAATTTCATATAAATTTCTCCAAAAACAAAGGTGTAGAATTCAAATTAGTAGTAATTTTGTCACTAAAATTGAAGTTTATACTACTATTATGCTATACAGTGTAATTTATATACTTTATTACAATTTCTAGCAACCAAAAATAATTTTATTCGATAGTTTATACATTCAACAAGACTTCCTGTAAGTTTAATCCATAAATATTGTCTCAAAGTGAAAATATAGCAAAATTTGCAATATTGCAAAAAATTTCCTAACCTAGAAATTTTCCCGCCATTAAGGTCCAGAGGGAACGGGCCAGAGTTTATAAATATTTCATGCGACCGCTCGGGATGTGATGGACGCATGCGACTGCGTAGGATTTTATGAGGATTGAAGGGTTAACAAGTCCTCCATCTTTCCACTTGCATCCTCACAATATATCTAGCCTAGCATAACAATATATCTAGTCTAAGTGACTGCTGTAGGGCATCTGATAGATTTGTTCTGCTCCAAACGTCGACATTTATGTTTTTAGACCGCATAATTTTTAAATACTTCTTTCCTTGATACGCTGATATATGGTTATTTTCTTGCACTTTTCTTGTGAAGCTCCGAGATTGATTGCCATGATTATTTCAGGCATGGAAGTATACAAGAGTTTGAGAATACCTTGTCGAGTTAAGTAGGTAAAATATCTTTTTTTTTTTAAGAAAAGTGGAAAGCAGTGTTTTCATTTAACATAAAAATGTTATTTCATTTTAATTATAAAAATATTAAATATGTGGATTTTGCATGACGTATTTTATAAATAAAGAAACAATGAAAACTTTTAAGTACTATAGTGTGGCATATTGCAATTAGGTGTGTTAAATAAAACAGTGTAGTTCTTTTCAAACAAAAGTATTTCTGCCAGGTTAAATGCGTCGGTGATATTTGTTTAGGTGCTAATTTACATTTGAATATTTTGAATGTTTCACAGTCTTTTGTTAAATTAATATATTCTTGAGGTATGTCGTTATAATGGAATCTTTAGATAATGGATAACATCGTCGACCTGTGAATTTCATAAGCAGCGATAAGGGAAACTGAAACAGTAGACAAACAGCAGCATCTTGGTAACAACTCAAAATTATAAATAAACGGCGGTTATCAACCCGCCTGTCAAGTGTTGTAACTATGGCACCCCCCCCCCCTCGCCCCATGAGAATGGCAATGTAGATTATAGGCTGTAATAGATAGGTAGATGGAATGGTAACGCTAGACTGTGATCATAAAGACAAATGTTCGATCGCCTGTCATTCGTGATGACAAATGTTCTCTACAATAGGAGAGGCCCATTCCCAGCAACGGAACTTTAAGCTTGATAAAGAAGAATATTTATAAACGTCACTATCACAGTCATATGAAGGTCAGGCGATGCCTATTGCTTGCTTTAAGTGTTGCAGAACGTAGAAAACAAAATGGCGTCTTATAACATTTATTCAAATTTTGCAGATCAATTCGATTCGAAAGCAATGAATTTTTAATAAAAAAAAGAAGACACTTAATGTAAGTCTTCTGCTTGTACTGCCAGTTTGTATGAGTCCACTACTGGATATCAATCACTTCCGTGGTATAAAGGATTAGCATTAAACACGCTTACCATTGTCGTTCCACTAACAATTGACGATGGTATTGCCAGACGTCTCCTCGCACCTTTGACGCTGTTCTCCGTAGCCAGCCTGGGTATTTTGTGTAGTAGTGCAAACGAGCCACCTCTTCAGAAAACGGCGGAACGAAATAAGGTGACGACTCTTTTACACAGCTGCTACGTTTCGATGTACATCTTAATATAGAAAAATTAATGTTTGTTTTTTAGTTTTTATTTTATACGCTATACTATATAAAATTGTGTAAACTTATTGCTTGCAATTCCGCGAGGGTTATATAATCATCATTTACACACCTTCACAAGTCCACTTCCGAACATAGGCTCGCCACACACACAGTCCTTAGCAGGTGGCATACATCAACTTCCTGCAAGTCTTACCAGGTCATCAATCTATCCAGTGAGGGGCCGCCCAACACTTGACCTATCGATACGAGGCTGCCACTCGAGAAACTTACTTTCTTATCCGTGGTCAGTTTGTTGAGCTGTATGGCCAGCATACAGTTCGCGGTCAGTCGCCGCGCAAAGTGGACACGTTCACTGCAGTTAACGCGTAAAGCTTTATTATCAACTAGTGCGTTACGTTCAAAATTGTGTTCCTAAAAATAGATCTTCAATATTGCTTATCTAAATAACCATGCAGTGTGCAATTTGCCAAGAAACTTTTAATGATTGTGTATCGTGCTATGGTTGTAAAAACCATCTCTGCTACGGCTGCGCTGGCCTGGAAGAAAAAAGCTATCGTAGATTCAATCAAGACAAAAAATCAGCACGGAGGTGTGCTCATTGCAAGAATACAAAAAATGAACCATCGATCAACGAAGTCATATTGAAAGAGATCCGCGACATTAGAAGTAGGGTTAACTCTATACCGGAATTGTTGGAAGATGTCAAGACCATCAAGTGCGAACTGGAGGAGCTAAAAGACGCTTGTAATGAAAACAACAAGCGATTGGACGAGTTTGACGCCAGAATTGCAACAATGGAGAAAAACGTATCAGAGATCAATCATATCAAGGACAAGCTTGCCATAACGCGCGTTGATTTTGATCGCATCCACCATGAAATCCTACTTAAGGAACAGTGGTCCCGGCTGAACAATATTGAGATCAAGGGTGTGCCTTTCCAAACTGGTGAGAACCTATTTCAGATTCATGAAGCTCTCTGCAAAGCCATCGGTTTCGACGTCCCCAAATCCCAATTAGATTATATCGCCCGAGTTCCCTCGCATAACTTGAAAGCAACAGCTCGCATTTGATTGCAACAGCTCGCGCTAAGAAGGAATTATATGCTAAGGACATAGGATTCACAGGAAGCAAGAACCGCATCTTTGTAAACGACCACCTAACATCACACTTTAAATCATTGCTGACAAAGGTGAAGGCCCTCGCTAAGGAGAAAAACTACAGCTATGTGTGGGTGAAGTTCGGCAAAATTCATGTGCGCAAAAACGATACCAGTCATACTTTTATTGTACAAAAAGAAAGTGATTTAAACAAAATTGCCTAATCAACTTTAAGTCCTTATTTTTATATATCTTAATTCTATTAGCATTACTAGTTATTGTATTTTGCTATGACATAAATTTACTACGCAATTCTTATCTACGCGCCTTCCCTATTGTGCTATCGTTCGCTCGGACTCGCACTTGTCAAACTGGTAATTTTTGCCGCTTATCATCGATCCCGTCGACCGCTTATTGTTTACTTCATACCTGCATATTTATTTGTTTTATTTTTTTACTTGCTCGCACTATCTCGCTTATTAAACATTGCTTAATCATTTATATATCTTTTTTACGTATACTTATTTTGAACTCCGTGCCTATAAATTTTCCATGCCTCTGCCATGACTTTGTGCCTTATATTAAGACTCATTCTTCACTAAAAATTGATAACGTAACTAAAAATAGTCTAAGCATTTATTATCAAAATGTCCGCGGGCTTCGTTCGAAAACAACGGTAAAACGTGGCTACTTGATGGAATTTTCGACTCAGAATTATTTGATGATAGATATATTGTATGGAAGCGTGATCGCGATTATAGCTTGACCCATCAAACACGAGGAGGCAGTGTATTAATAGCTATACATAAATGGCTCGCCTGCACAATACAACCAACATATTTTTCTACCGCTGAAGACTTGTGGGTGACGATAACATTACACAATAATAAAACACATACCAAAACAAATTTGCATATATGTGTACTATACCTATTTAGTCAAAATACTGGTAATAGTTTCTCTGTGCAGCTTAAAAATTTTTTGACTAACCTAGAATGATTTATATCAACATATTCTGATGATAGGTTTTTAGTGGCAGGCGACTTCAACTTAAGGGCTATATCATGGCTTCCCAATGGTGATCATTTTGTACCAACGGGAAATAAAACATTTGACGAAAACTTACTAGTTGACGAACTAAATCTTTTGGGTCTAAATCAATATAACGGCGTTGTGAACGCACATGGTAAAATTTTAGACTTAGTCCTGTCAAACTTTACTCAGGTAGTCTCCAACTGTTGTGACCCTCTTGTTCCCATTGATCTACACCACGGGGCACTCCTAATTGAATCTCATCTTCTAGATTTCATACCACTAAGGCCAGCCCCTCGCGATAGGTTTCTGTACAACAAAGGCGACTATACATCAATCAATGCCGAGCTGCTCAAAATCGATTGGGCTAGCGAGTTTCATTCAAGAACGCTAGATGAATGCGTCGATTATTTCTACTCAACCTTCCATATTTTGAGAGATAAATTTATTCCGTCCAAAACTATTGTTAAACTGACTATGATATATATTATGACTGGCCTGTTGGTCTAGTGGTTAGTGACCCTGACTGCTAAGCCGGAGGTCGTGGGTTCGATTCCCACCCAGGACAAATGTTTGTGTGATGAGCACGATCATTTGTTCTGTGTCTGGGTGTAATTTATCTATAATATTTATGTATTTAGAAATATATAAGTATGTTTCATCAGTTGTCTAGTACCCATAACACAAGCTCTGCTTAGCTTGGGACTAGATGGCGTTGTGTGATAGTTGTGGATTATTATTATTATTATTATTATTATTATTATTATAAACATCAATACCCACGTTGGTACTCTCTAGCGTTAATTAAGGTGATCAAGGAGCAATATAAGTATCATAAAAAATTTAAAATTTACAATAATCGCAGTGATTATGAGTCTATGAAATTACTTCGAGTTAGGGCAAAAGCCTTAGAGAGTAAATGACTGACAATGACACTGACTACCTAGCATCTGTTGAAAACTCTATTACTAAGAACCCTAAAAACTTCTGGAGTTTTACAAAATCGCGCTCGAATTCAAACGTTATGCCTAGTACTCTTTTTTATAACCATAAAGTAGTCAAAACTGGCAACAGTATTTGTGAAGCGTTCTCAGAACACTTTAGTTCTAACTTCTTGGATGATACTAGTACACAGCCTACCTCTGATCCTGCCCATATTGACTATCCACCTTCTATTGCGGATATCTCCAAAATCTACGTCAATGAACAAACTGTCCAGATCACCTACCAGCCGTATTTTTAATAAATTGTGCAAGGTCACTGGTAACGCCTGTAACTCTCCTATTTAATAAGTCTCTAGCAGAATGTACTGTTCCTGCTATCTGGAAATCGGTCTTCATCACCCCATTACACAAAAAGGGTTCTAGAGATCAGCTTAATAACTACAGGCCTATTTCCAAGTTATGCATACTAAGTAAAGTCCTCGAAAAAATAGTGCACTCTCAATTATATTTAGATATTAGACAATCACTTCACGACTTTCAGCATGGTTTCCTCCCCGGTAGATCCACTGTCACGAACCTTGCTCTACTCAATGACTTTCTAACTGATTCCATGGATAAAGGCCATCAAATTGATGTCATCTATACTGATTACAGTAAGGCCTTCGACCGGATTAACCATAGTCGCCTCCTATACAAGCTTAAATGTGTTGGCATAAGCGGAGATTTACTTCGCTGGCTTTCCTCGTATATAGAGAACAGAACACAAGCTGTAGTGGTAAATAATTACATTTCTAGCTGGGTTAAGATCCCTAGTGGTGTTCCCCAGGGCTCGCTACTGGCACCTTTACTCTTTGCTATTTTTGTCAATGATGTCAACAACTGTCTGTGTAACTCTCGTCTATTATGTTTCGCAGATGACATGAAAATTTTTTCAAATATTTCTTCATTAAAAGACGCAGAAGCACTACAAAATGACTTGAGAAACTTACTTGATTATTGTACCTATATCCATCTCAATCTCAATCCTACAAAATGCTCAGTTGTTACAATTAGCCCAATCGTACAGCAATTTATTAAACCCAATAAATTGCTGTACGATTACCACATTCGAGGCCAATCGTTGTCCAGAGATTGTTCCGTACGCGACTTGGGAGTTATACACGACTCGAAACTTCTGTTCGATAAACATATCGAAAATATCATTGGCCGGTCTGCCAGAGCCTTAGGGTTTGTGATGCGTAGCTCTAAAAACTTTAAACAAATTAAAACATTGAAAACTTTGTATTGTTGTTACGTAAGAAGTATCTTGGAATATGCGTCACAGATATGGAACCCTCAATATAAAACCTATATATCTCGAATTGAACGTATCCAGATGAAATTCATTAAACACCTTTGCTACCGAGTAAATGACCATTACAACTCTAACCTCTACCATGATAAGTGTAGAAAGTTCCACGTCTTACCACTTGAGATGCGAAGGCAAATAGCAGATATTACCTTTCTACTTAAGATAGCTTCAAGCGAGATCGACTGTCCAAATCTACTTGAGAAGTTAAATATAAAAATTTCAAAAAATGTTAGACGAAAGGTCCCACTATCGCTACCCGCAGCAAAGACTAATTATAGGCGGAATAGTTATATGTACCGTGCGAGCAAGAATTTTAATATTGTATCCCAATTGTTTAACTTAGACCTATTCAACACAAGTATCATTTCGGCGAGACGAGTTCGGAGTAAGCCTTTTTTCGATTCCAGCTGATGATCTTTTTTATTTCTTTTTATTTTATTTTATTTTTTATATTTTTTGCTTTTGTTAATCTGTAATGTTTAGTTATTTAATGCACGATGTTACTTAGCTAAGCTTACGGTTGGTGCGACAGTGTCCTATTAGCTGTCGGTAACTCATTGCATGCAATTATTTATATAGTGCCACTATTTGCGAAAACCCATAAATGGTTTCCTATTGTTTAATTGTTTTCTACCTACTCTGTTTTTGTTAACCGAGGGATTTCCGATTGAATAAATAAATAAATAAATAAATATTGTCATTTCAATTACTAATCCGTTGGGCTATGTCGGTTACTCTGATTCTACTGTGGATAACCTCATTTCTAAGTTTATAATGCAGAAAAACTCGACTCGAGCATAGCCCTTTTCATAGCTTGCTGAGTGACCTTGAGCTTTGTTATACAGCCAGCAGTGCAGGATCATGTCTCATATCCATAATTCATCACTGGCTACACGCACTGGTTGTATAATCTTGTTTTCAAGTTTTGAGGTGTACCTGACAAGAAGATGTGGCGTTATCTCCCCAACGCTGCCGAACTGAGTTGAATCCGTCGGTTAACCTATCGGTCGAAGTTGGACTTATCTAGTTGCAATTTTTGTCTCAGGTAAACAACTTCAAGTTTAGTGCTACTAAAAACTACCAGTATAGGTGACTTAAGTTCGCGGCAGCTTAAGGAGGGTTAAAAGGGAAGGAGAAGAATTTTTCCCGTATTACTTTTATTTTCTAACTTACTAGTTAACTAAACTAGTCTGACAATGTGAGTACACGGGTATACTAGACAATCTTTAACAATTAAACCTTAGTTTTTATACTATGTTGAATATTTTTAGGCCACGCATGTGAATTGAGTCACGTTTTTAAAGACAAAACGTTAATTTCTTAGGCGTTACTGGATGGTAGGTAACTTGCTGATACGAGTAGCATGTAACCCTCAGCGCGGCGACTATTGCAGCACATTCAGCAAAAATGTCGCCGGAACGTCATCGGGGGTTCCCACTTGTATAATATTTGAAGGATTTTCTTGGTTTTTTTTTTGGTTCTCTTCTTGGTATGTATCGTCGAGCCAATATTACCACAGTCACTATGATAATTGTAATAGCCATTACTACACAGCCATAATGTATAAAAAGAAATCATCGTGTGATACAGTGGATTGACTCGTGCATTATCTAAGGTCCCAGTAGAAATATGTAACTGGTATGACATGGACGTTACGCATGATCTTTGTTTGGTCCATGTTCATCTTTAGATATATTCATCAGGTGGCTCCATTGAGGTTATTAAGTGCTTAGGTCCTCAAACGATTCTGCTATGAGGACTATATTGTCGTCAAATCGAAGATAAGTTATGTACTCGCCATTGATGTTGATAACGTATCATTTTCAGTCCTAATGCAATTGCAGTGATTATGAGTCTATGAAATTACTTCGAGTTAGGGCAAAAGCCTTAGAGAGTAAATGACTGACAATGACACTGACTACCTAGCATCTGTTGAATCTGTTGCTGTGCAATTTGTGCTGGCGGACGGGAGATGTCCCGGATGATTGGCGATCCGCGGTCATTGTGCCTTTATATAAAGGTAAAGGTTCACATTTTGACTGCGGGAGCTATCGGGCGATCAGCTTGACCAGTTTAGCAAGTAAAGTTTATTCGAAGGTTTTGACACGCAGGATGCAAGAGAAATCGGAAAGATTCCTATGGGAGGCACAATGCGGATTTAGACCTGGAAGAGGATGCACGGATCAAATGTTTTCTCTCCGCATGATCACGGAGAAGCTTCTGAGTGTTAACCAGAGGATTTTCTGTGCTTTTGTGGATCTGGAGAGAGCATTTGATAAGGTTATAAGGAAGAAAATGTGGGAACTGTTGCCGGGATATGGTGTGGATGGTCGATTGTTAAGGGCTGTGCAGTCACTTTACTATGACTGTAAAGCCTGTGTGCGGGTAGGGCATGACCTGTCACCCATGTTTAGCGTCCAAGCGGGCGTAAAACAGGGTTGTGTCATGTCTTCCTGGCTGTTCATACTGTATCTCGACAGCTGTTTACAGAAGCTGAAAGATAGCTGTTTGGGTGTGAAATTGGGTGACATAAAAGTTAATTGTCTGCTGTATGCTGATGATGCAGTGCTTATTGCACCATCAGAAGCAGAACTGCAGGCATTAGTCACGTGTATGAAAGAGGAATGTGAAATTAAAGGTCTCCGTTTGAATGCTAATAAAACTAAGGTTCTGGTATTTGAAAAGGACGAAGAGAGAACGAAATGTGAAATATGGGTAAATCAGGAATGTCTAGAACAGGTAAATGAAATTGTATACTTGGGGAGTGCTTTCAGCCGGGATGGAAGATGTGATTTAGATGTGGATAGGCGTGTCGCTGCCGGAAACAAAGTCAATGGTGCCCTGAATGCATTAGTCAAAAGGCAAGGCGTGGTGAAGAGTGCACGCCTTGCAGTACATAACGCAGTGTTGGTACCGACTTTGTTATATGGCAGCGAAACCTGGGTATGCCAGAAGAAGCATAAAAGCAAGTTGAATGCAGTGGAGATGCGATCTCTTCGTAAAATGTG
The DNA here is from genome assembly GCA_036936625.1 of Parnassius smintheus behrii. Lineage (NCBI taxonomy): Eukaryota > Metazoa > Arthropoda > Insecta > Lepidoptera > Papilionidae > Parnassius > Parnassius smintheus. Next base: position 7,487,325 of record JAUPFT010000003.1, read on the forward strand.
TGGCGTTACCATAGCCGACCGAAAGCGAAACGAAGAGATTCGCAATATGGCAGGATTGAAAGATGACCTTATCACAAAAATTGATAGGGGCGTACTCCAATGGTTTGGGCACGTTGAACGAATGAGTGAAGACCGAATGGTGAAGAAAATATATAGAGCGAAAGTAAATATTAAAAGGTGTCGAGGTAGACCGAGACTAACTTTCGAAGACCATGTGAGCAAATTGCTCGAAGAGGGGAGGGTCAAGAGTACTCGGATACCTAGACGTGCATGTATGAAGAAGTTAATGAACCTGAAAGAAGCGAAAGAGGTATGTAAGGATCGTGACACTTGGCGAACTGTTCTCTCTGGCTACCCCGTTAGGGATTGTGCGTGACGATAAGTAAGTAAGTAAGTAAGTAAGTAATGCAATTGTGGTACATCTATGCAATTGGATGGGTTTCGTACCCCATTTCAATTTAAATTCATGTAGTATCATTCGTAATTAAATAACATAACTGCTCCAAATTTAAAACGATATATCCACAAATACTTCTTCTGCAGCAGCAATGATCCGGGTACCAGCTAGTACCATTATAAAAATTGTAATAAGTAATGATATAATATTAAAAGATTATCATCTGACATAGCTTCATAAAATATGTTTTATAATTACAGCCGGATTTGTAGTCCTGGGGCCGAATTTTCAATCCTCGGATATTTTTTTTTGAAATAACATACAACACATAGAAATAAGAACAACATTAATTGTATTATTAAAACAGTTCAATAATTTCGCTTTTTTATTCAGTCAGATTATAATTTATTCGATGGATAGCTTTTATCTGACTATTGAGTAATCAGCTCTTACTCGAAAAAGTTATTAATAATTGATTTTAAGCTCATCTGTATTATTATTTATTAATAAGTTTTCGAATCATCGTCAATATTACAGCCCTTCACAAATCCACTGCTGAACATCCTCCTCCACAGCATGGTCATGAGCCATTTTCCTTGTCATGAGTTTTTTATTTATAATCTAGGTATAATTAGTACCTATTAATAAGTCAGTGTTAATTATATTTATTGCTTATTTTTGTCTTTATCAAAAATAATTAAATTACCAAATAAATTATTAGTTGTTTTTTATAAACATTGAATGTCTGATAGAAAAGCAAGTACTTTTACTTTGTACTTTTTGCTAAACTTTAAAATCAAAACCCAATTTTAAAATATAGACGAATCGATTATAACTCATTTAACTTTGAAATAAGTTAAGTTCTAATAAATGGTATTTATTCCAGTTTATTATGCATTTAAGGAATAAATAAAGCTAAATAAATAAATAAAATTCATGTTTACGACAGCCCTGATTTATATTACACGGCTGAAATAAAGTACTTCTTTTTAGGTACGTAAAACCAAATATCAGCTAGAGCTAGATTTACAGCCTTATTATATTCAATATTCTTTAATAATTCTTTTATAAAAACGTTAACCTCACACTAGGATTTTCTCATGTATCGCGGAGGCAGTTTACAAACATAAATTGCACAAGGACACACATTCTGACCCGGAACTATTACTTGTAGGACATACAAATACTTGTTCCGTGCAGGATTCAAACCCGCGGCCCCCGGCGCAGCCACTCATTGCTAAGCCACTGCGCCACGGAGCCGTCGTCTAAAATAAAATAAATTAGTCCGCACATTGGCCTGAACCAAGGCAACCTGAACGACCTTCCAACGTGTGGATGCCACCACAAACTCTTGGCCAATATCTCCGCAACTACATTCGCCACTATGTTGACCAACGTGTAGAGCCGCCGTAAAACAAAGAGAGCGCGTACACAAACGACCGTTATCATCTGATAACGCACGGAAATGGTCGATCAACCGTCGAATCCGAACTTGTTGGGATTTCTCGCTTGACGGCCGGCGTCTACAGTGCAAATTGAGTGTATTTATAGTTTAATTTAATCATTCTGCTTTTATTCAGTCGTTTCTGTTAGTATTGTTATCTACCTAAACGACTATGGATGTGAAAAAATTAGTTGCACATAAATATTTCATTAACCCACACAAGCCGATGTCGCCGACGATCACGTCGACGAATCAAATTGTGGTATGAAATTTATAAAAGATAAACTTCTTCGAATTCCGCCATTTTAAAAACGCGTCTTCACTGTGGTAAGACACAGTAAACTACAAAATACTGGCAACGTTCAATGTGGGCACAAGTGGTACACTGTTGCAGTGTAAGCACATAAACGTCCGAGTTACTCGTCCGGGTAGTTCTGTCCGCCATCGGCCGACAAAATCGGTTTCGGTGTACACGTACCGTAAGGTCTTTAAACTGTAGTTGTTGTTTGAATGTGTCGGCTTGACCGGAGGAGTATCAGTTTATTATAAAATACTAACGTGAACTATTAGCTGAATGCGGCTGTGTTTCGTATGTGAGTGTATAGAACTAGACAACTTTTTTACTAGAAACAAAATATTCCATTAGTCCTAATGGGATGACGACGAATCTGCATTTTGATTGTGAATCGAAAAAGATGTAGATGTATAGACCATAGCGTCCACTTACCACTAAGCAATGTTGCGTAAAATGAGTGTTGTACAAAAACTGATCGAGCAATGTATCTACTAAAAGTAATTTGATTTAGACATACTCATATTGCCATTAAAATTATTTTAAATTCGTAAATATACCTACGTTCGAACACCCGAGCAGGAAGTGACCGAGCGGATGCTGCCTGCTACATGTGACCAGCGGCGTCACAGATCGGAAGTCCGCCCTTCTGCACTCCGCACACATTTCGTGAAAAGCTTTTCTTTATTTCACATTTAATTTTTGATTTTTATTTTCTATTTACATTGTTTAATATAAAGAACAAATACGCGTTTTAAATTAATTTCTAAACGAAAGCTAAAGTCTAAAATTAACTAAAGCGGGCGTTACATAGCTCTTCTTTGTATATAAAATTGAAATCACAACCCTAGATTAATATTTAAAAAAGTCTTAAGCCTTGTATATCAGGCTAGATATTAAGTGATTTATTGTGATAAAGAGTTTTAAAAGCTACAAAATAGCTCAGGTTAAAATCGCCTACAATACCCGCATGAACCATCTCAAAATGATCCTGATGTTAAACCCCAGGTCCAATAAAACTATTTACGCTGTCTTGAACTAGCAGTAAGCTTAATCTCAGCGCTAGCAGTGCTGCCTATCAGTCTATACATACATATTATGTGTATATATATTGGCTTCTATATTTTTTTTGCTTTTACATTAACATATTATGAGATTGAACTATTAATAAGTACTATTAATTTGAAATAAACTTTCGGTAATAAAACAAACATTTTTAACTAAATAAATAAATCAATTAAAAGGTATCGAAATATAAATAATACGCAATCAGTTAGTAGTATTTATTGATAGGTCAATTTCATAATACGTTAATGTAAAAAAAGTAAAATATCAATGCCATAGGTTTCTATTTCGTTCACTTATTACTCCCTATTTTTTTCCACACGCTAAAACAAATAACCGAGTATATAATATGATTGGTTGAGAAAAATTTATTTAAAAAAGTTTTAAACATTCTGTCCTTTTTGTCTTTTAAATTAAAAATGCGTTGTAACCAATGATATTATAAGTAAAAAGGTGGTTGTAAAGCATTATTTTAACTGACTATACTACGCATGCACACATTCGTAATGATCGATCGGTAGACAAAAACGTTTTTGTCCATAAATCACATTCAATTTGGTATGATTTCAAATAAAAGTAGAAGCCTTTTCTACTCGTATTTTCAAAAACTGCAATAGTGGTATGTCATTATTTACATACTTAAACAAAAGTTTAAAATTTGGCTACGCTTTAAAAAAATAACCCTGCATATAATAAATGGTTGACGTAGAGATTTTACAGGTTGATTTTCACACAACAAAGTATGGCGCAAACTTCTGCTTGGAAGATACAGGTGAACTTTCCGAAATTCATACTATGCTTGAATATTATACTACCCAGATGGGCTAGTGTTTGTTAAGATTGACCGGTCTGACAGAAAGTCGGTCTGGTGGAAATTAAATCAACACGTGAAATTGCAATAAAATTTCATTATGTGTCAGTGGCATCTGAACTTGATTTGCTCACAAACTATAAAGTGTTATTTGTGAAATATAACATTATTTTTACATGTAATATTTGAAAGAAATCCGATTCAGTATCGTATACCGTCATCACTTTTAAAATATAATTTTATCCTCAGTTCACAGTCGTTTATTTATTTTATGGAGACACTTAACTAAAGAAGCGTATTCCTAAGGGATGTGGTAATTTCGATTTAATTAAACTCGCTCAAATATTTGCACAGCACTCCCACACCGCACGGTATGATGACAACGAGTAGTATCGTCTGCCGCAATTATCTTTTACCACAGTGAATAATATTGTTATCCAATACTAGTAAGCAGTCTTTATTATCTCGCAGTAATTGTTTATTGGGGTGTAAAACGATACATAAGAGGCTCTAGGTAATTATGAACACGTAAAGAAAACTAGGTATGTAATATCTATGCAAAAAATAAAATCGATGTGCCTGTTTGTAATGTCAAAATAACAGCCTTTTTTTGAATGCATATGAAACTGTATACGGTACTTAAAAATTTTTTTTTTTAATTTTTGGCTGTCTGTCTATTTGTTAGTCTATCTGTCTCTCTTTCTGTTTGTTCCGGCTAATCTCCGAAACGGCTTAACCGATTTTGACGGGTATTCACTAGCAGATAGCGGATGTTATAGGCAGTAACTTAGGCTACCTTTATTTTAGAAAAAGAATTAGAGTTCCGCCCAAAATTAATAACCCATAACATCCACCGTAGTGAATTTCACGCGGGAGAAGTCACGGGGAACAGCTAGGATCTTATATAAGGCTATAATATCTAGTAATACAAAAATTTACGCGATTACTTAAACAAAAAAATTACACGGTTGGATGAGCATAATGTGCGCAATACTCGTGGCTCTAATTTTCTTTAGCAGTCCCAAGAATCGTCACGGCTACTTTTCGTGGCAGTTTTCATTATTTGGCAATAAAGTACTGGAACAACCTTCCATTCTTAGAGTATATTCATAAGCAAGCTATGCTTAGGTATACTTCTAAGCTTCTGCCTTCTCTTTGGGAAATACACTTGGTAAATTGTTTTAAATTTTGCTATAAATTGCATGTTGTAGATAAGAAAAAGTAATTGACGGAATTTACGTATTTTGAAAACTTTTATACATTTTATGAAAATAGGAATATGTCCGACAACTGCTCGGTAATATAAGACTCCGACGGAACAACAGCGTTGTCACCTTGGCAGCATGCTACAGCTTCATGCTTAGTCTGATGCCTTTCAGTTGTTGCATTTTTGTATCTTGCTATTTTTGTGTTGTGTGTTGTTTAATTTAATTTATCATTGATTATTGTTCTTCATCAGCCCGTAAAACTCTACTTCCGGACAAGGAACTTTTCGAGCTAAGATACAATTTGCCTCTTCACACTTGGCTTGCAGATTGACGATCGCAGTGCCAGGCGTCTCACACCTGTGACGATGCTCCACGTCGCATCTCTGTTATACGCTGAAATAAGAGAGATGTTAATACCGCCATAGATCGGAAGCCATAAAACCTTTTGCATTTCCCATACACGCCTCTTATATTACCCACAGCATATAAGAGGTGATTGATTCTAATATGTCAATAAGCTGAATGGTAAAAGTCTCATGTATATTGAAAACACAACCTAATGTGTGAGTACGACTAGCGTAATGAGGGTTCCGTATAAAATTAATCATATATTATGTGGATAGTTCATATAGATTAATAGGTAAGGGCAACTTTGAGTATATTTTAACTTTGAATATAAGATAAGTTGGTTCAAAGGACACATTTAACGTTGCAGTGGATAAAAATATTCGCATCATACATCGGTCTACATCACTGTCGATGCTATAACTGCTAACGCAAGTTTGTAATTACGAATAATACATTTTAGATTATGTAATTACAAGTTAAATTTTGTGTCTTTACTCTTATAATTTATGCATTTTATTACCCGGTTGACCGAGCTTTGCTCGGTATTTTTCGCTCGGTTTTTTTTAATTCGTGTTTTTTTGGAAATTATATTTAAATACAAATTACATACTGATGAAATACGAATAATATTTTTTGATCTTAGCGACATAATACAAAAAACTGAACTGGTTATTTGAATAAAAAATCATGAGTGCAACTAGTTTAATTTAAATTTTCTTTTTTTTTAAAAAATACTAAAAAAGGGCTCGAAAAAATAGATTTTCTCAAAAAAGAAAAGAACTAAAAACTAAAAAAAGTCGGTCGGTCGGTCTGGGCTCGAACCATGGTATTTTAATATGTATTAAGCTATTTTAAACTGTCAAAATTTACCTTCTTATTCTAACGATATTGTAGCAATTTTCATTGCCTAAAACACGGATAAAAAAGATATTTTCTAAAAATAAATCCTAGCTAGATCGATTTATTGCCCCCGAAACTCCCTGCACACAAAATTTTATGAAAATCGTTGGAGCCGTTTCCGAGATTCCGATTATATATATATATATATATATATATATATATATATATATATATATATATATATATATATATATATATATATATATATATATATATATATATATATATATATATATACAAGAATTGCTCGTTTAAAGGTATTTTTTACTTAATAGACAAATCTGTAACGAAAACAGACAAAAATTGTCAAGACTCCGTTCTTGGGAAAGATAAACTCAATGTATTCCTAAAAGTTCATACGGAACTCCCAGGGCGCAAGTTCTACTCACAATTTTAATTATTTTACGCTAAACATATAACTAAATTGTGGCAGGTGAAAAATACAAAGATTGCGGACGTCGTAAATTAAAAAAAATCAACCAAATCACCTGTTCTAAAAGTCAGATTAAAGCTTTGCAAGGTTCGACGCTTGTTATTCTCGAATCGAAGAAGGTTTTTCAATAAATATCGTTAGCGCGTTTGTTCACAATTATTTACTGTTAGAGTACCAGCCCTTATTTTCGTGTTTGTCGTTTAATTAACCCTCTGTAACGTATGGTAGACTACAGGCAACATACCGTTTCACCTTTCCTAAATTCTCCAAGTAAAATTAATTCGTTTTTTCAAGCAATGTAGAGTATTGTCTACACTCTCTTCTTTCAATTTAGTACAAGCATGTCAAACTAGATGTCGCTACTTGCCTCAAACAACGAAATATCGTTAGTGAAGTGAAAAGTTTCAAATGCTCAGAGTATGTTAAAAGACAAAAAATATAAGAAAATAGTTATTTTGTTTTTTGGTGTTTCTTTTCTTGATAATCTGTAAGGTAAGTGTTTATAGTTTACCATATTATTATATTTTTGCTGATAATTTACAGTTTTTATGTATTAGGTGACTATTAGTGTTTGTGTCTTGTAGGCTACATTGTGCGGAAAGGGGAACTATCTTGTACGAACACTGTGGATATTTACACTCGTTATTATTTTGTTTTAGCATGGCTCACCAAATTCACCTAAATGAAAACGAAATCGCCTGCGCACTTCAATGTGATTTAAGTGAAGATGGACTCGACTTAGATGACGATAGTTTGATGGATCCTGACTTTGAACCAGATTTTGAAGAGTCGATTGACGAATCTTTGGAAGCTGAATTCGACATAGATGCACTAGTAGACACCTTGAATGATGACGACCGTAACTCCAACTTTGAGGTAGAAGTAGGGCCGGCCTTATCTAGTTCAGACATTCCAGGTACTTCAGATCCCCCTGTAAAACGTCGAAAGCCTGAAAAGCTAACATTACGGTGGAAAAAGAAGAATTTAGAGCTGAATGCACAGCAGCTGGCTTTTACTGGCAATGAGTCATTGAGTTCTGATATCTTGGACCTTGATACTCCAATACAGTTCTTTCTTTTTTTATTTCCACCAGAACTCATAAAGAGAATTTCGGAAGAGACAAACCTCTACGTGGTACAAAAAGACCCAAACAGCACGTTTCGTGTATCGGAGACAGAAATGCGTCAATTTATAGGGGTAGTATATATGATGTCACTGATTCAGCTACCCAGAGTGACCAACCACTGGAGTTCCGTCTTGGGTACACCTGTAATTCAACAGACCATGCCTTCTAATAAATTTGAAAAGATTAGACAATATCTGCATTTTAATGATAACACTAAATGTCTACATAGGACCCACCCTGACTCCGATAGGATCTTCAAAATTCGCCCAGTCGTTGATGCCTTGAACGAATCTTATGGTAAAGTTCCATTAGAAAAACAACTTTGTGTAGATGAGCAAATTTGCTCTACAAAAGCGCGTAACATGCTGAAAAGGTATAATCCCAAGAAACCGCATAAGTGGGGTTATAAATTATATGTTTTGAGTGGTGTTTCCGGTTTTGCTTATACAATAGAGATTGAATCTGGCAAAGAGAATGTTGTCAGGCCCGACGAGCCAGATTTAGGAGCTTCTTCCAATGTAGTAGTGAGATTATCGCGTATGATTCCGCGACACCAAAATTACAGGCTCTATTTCGATAACTACTTCACATCCTTGCATCTTTTGGAATATTTAGCAAAAGAAGGTATTCTTGGGCTAGGTACTATTAGAAGGAATAGAATACCTGACTGCAAGCTGTCGTCAGAAAAAGAGATTATGAAGAAAGATCGAGGATATTCTGAAGAGTACATAGCTGATGTCAACGGCGTCGACGTGTCAACGGTTGTATGGAAGGACAATAAGCTTGTTACATTGGCTTCCACATTTGCTGGTCTAAATCCTATAAGCGAAGTCCGGAGATACGACAAAAAGAACTCAAGATACATAAACATCCCGCGACCTAATGTTGTGAGCGAGTATAACCGTCATATGGGCGGTGTGGACCTTGTAGATAGCATTATGGGCATCTACAAGATAAAACTGAGAAGCAAACGTTGGCAGATGCGTCTCTTCTATCACTTCTTAGACCTAACAATGGCTAATGCATGGCTGTTCTATAAAAGAGTCTGCAAGTATAAAAACATTCCCAACAAGACCATCATGGCATCTGCAGATTTTCGCCTGGAAATTGCCGAAACGTTGTGCAAGATGGGGGTGAAAACGGGTTTAACAATACGCCGATCTATTGAAGGTCAAATCCTAGCAAAGAAACACAAAGGACCTGCCCAACATGTACCTCCACAAGCAGTCCGCCAAGATCAAGTCGGTCACTGGCCTCAATGGGCAGAAAAAAAAATCCGTTGTAAGTTCCCAAAGTGTGCTGGATTTACTCATACGGTGTGTGATAAATGCGGCGTAGCTTTATGTTATACCAAAAACAAAAATTGTTTCAGGAATTTCCATCTGTTGTAACTGATTTACATTCTTCTCAATTAAAGTGATATTAACTAATTTTTACTGTTGTAACTCATTGTTGCCTAGGAGCTACACTCCCTTTTTTGTAGTATTATGCTTGATTTATAAAAAATTACATAATTTTAAAAAATACGTATTTTATTAATTTCATAATCCTATCCGATTCCATGAAAAATATGTAATTTAAAGATTTTGAGTTATAGAGGGTTAATTAAATAAGATTGATATTAGCCAGTAAATTCATTAACAACATTTGTAATTGCGTTTGATTTATTTAAAATTTTCTGATAAATGTAAGAGAGTATAACATAACGATAGCAGTTGGAAACTAAATGATCCTTCATTTGTTTTCAACTGCTCTCTCTTCTGTTATTTGTGTTATTTCCCAAATATTATGGAGAATAAAAGCCGTGTTTTTTTTATCCATCTAAAGTGATACATTAACTGATGGCAAGTAGCTACTGCAGTCCATGGTCACCTGCGACTAACGTCAAATAATGAAGACTACAGACATGTTGTCATCCTAGAGGAACGTAATGGAATGCCTCACAGTCTGTAATAATACTGCTCTTGATACCCTTCAGATCCGAACACAGCATTGGAGGCACTGCTATTTGGCGACAGAAAGGCGAACTCTTAGGCAGAATATTTCCACCACCAAGTAAAGTATTTACGGTTTGTTTAAATTATGTTTTCTTTTAAGTTAAGCCATAGGTGTTTCTTTACTACTGGCTGTATGAGGGAGCTCAAGCGCTCTCAGCAAATTATGAAGAGGGCTACCCTCGGGAATTCTCTGCATAATAGACTTAGCAATGAGGAATCCGCAGGCTAACTAGAGTAACAGATATAACTCAACGAATAAGTAAACTGAAGTAGCAATGGGCTGGCGAGCTTATAGCTCCAAGAATCGACAACCGATGTGCAAGAAAGGTTCTCTAGTTGTAGACTCATACTGGTAAACAAAGCGTAGGGCGGCCTCCCACTAAATTTAATAACGACCGTGCTTTGTGGCATTCGTTGCATTATAAAAATGTAACGGTGTTCTTAAAGTAAACTCTGATTGCATACGTGCCTCGAATTTTTCTTAGACATCGAGATTCGATCTGAGAATCGAGGCTTTTAGAGCACGATATAACGGCGAATTACTACCATAATCTATGAAAATAGTTCTTGTTAGTAGTTATGGGTGGTAAAAATAATATATTGGTAGGTACTTATTGGTACGTGTTCTATATGTTTCAGAAAGGAGCTCTTAATGAACAAAACAAACAAAAAAATAAGATTGAAGATCGATAACACCAAGACAATGTCGTATGGTAAATATTAAGAAGATTTTTTTATTACAGAGATCCGGGCCTATATTACTTGCTAGTAAAAATATTAAAATATATATTCGTTAACAAAGAGATAGACTAAAATTTCTTTAATCAAATGGCTTTAATCATTAGACTAATAACGGACAGAAAAACTATTTGAACGTTCAGTTTAAATATACAATATGTAACGTAATTAACGCACACCCTCAGACACCCCAATTAGTATATTATGTTATAATCATAATACATACACTGAATTTTAGTTAAACATTTTTATGCACTGATTATTTATCAAATTAGTTATTCTAATTACGGAAGAATGTAGTGGTCACAGTACAAATTCACGAACGCAAATACCTTAACATGCTTGAAATAAAGTTCATTTTTCTTTATTTTTATTGAATGACAGAATTAGTAATAATACAAATAAAACTACACTCTTAAAAGTCTTATTGCCTTAAGTTACTGTTCATTTCAGTTTGTTTTGACACACACCTTTATAAGATGGTATTTAAAGCATGTTTTTCTTTTTTATATACACCTAATATCTTTTAATAATTTTTACACAGTTTGTCAAAACTGAACAAGTCTATTTTAATGGACATCTATTAATCTATTACAAGTAGTTGCAATTTTTATTAAGTGGTTTACAGCAATATTACTTCTGTTAAAAGAGGAGCCTCTAGGATAGCACATGGCAACCTATTTTGGGCAATAGGTGGGACCTAGATCTAGTCTATTGAGCTAGTATTTATAGCTGTTATTTATCTCTATAAGTTTACTATTACTTATAGAGCTAACTAACAGCTGTAGGAGCACAAGGAGCAAGATCGAGTATTACAGCACAGTCTGGTGTCCTACTTATTATACTCATAGACAGGATAGAAACATGAGACAGACATGTCACTCATTCATAGGATTGTAAATAACTACATCGACAGTATTCCTTTATTGTGAAAATTACAATTTAAAGTACCATCTAAAATACCTAGATATTCGTGTAGTTTATTAAAAATATTTTTTGTGGAAAAAAATCTCAGTCGCGATTCGCCAGTGATCCGGATATCTTGTCTGTACAACAAGTTCACCAAAAATATACTCGACCTTGAAATTCACCATGATGTTTCACCCTCACTCAATTAATTAACAAACTTAAGCATGTTGACGTACGTTGAACTACTGTTGTATATTTCAGCTTTTATTTCTTTTTTATTATGATTTATCTTTACTATATTCTTGTAAAACAGCGTATACAGTGATTGCCTAAAATTATAAGAGCAGTTAAATATGTAAAAATCTTAACACTAATTTATTGCAGTTTCTTACGTTGGTAAGCCAAATAAATAAAAATAAAAGTTGTAACTAGACTGCGGACAACGCCACACTGACGAAGTGTTTCATTTTTCAAGTTTGAGTCAAAAGAAAAGTGTGAAAGTTATACGCTGTTTATCGCTTACGCTATTGTTCATTCCTTAGAAAAACTATACATTTTAATAAAAAGTTAAAGCCGATAATAATTCAAATTAATAAGGAGTTGAGATTGACAACATTTCTTTCAAGCGTAACAGCTTTGCCAAATATTTTTCAAAGGGGGCAATCTATGGCGGAGGCTTTTGGTCGGTAGTGGAATTTAACTGTAATAAATAATTGAATGAAATTATAATGATTTGAAACTAGTACATATATCTATTTAGGATCATTTCACATGATTGCAATATATATAAGACGAAGAATTGGTTAAATTGCAGCGCCACGAAAGCAACATTGTTTTCTGTTCAGTACTACGCTCATTAGCATAATATGCAAACGACTCACAGATATGAGTGGGACGTCGAAATTGAAATCGAATGCTATGCTATTGAGTTGAAACGTCAAATTAAATGTTACGTAACTTAAGACACAAATCTATTCCCTGGAATATTGCCGCGATGCTTGAAATATTTTTGAAAAATACCTATTTTAATCATCTTTATTTAACTTTTTGTGCATGTTAGAGCCATGTTGCAGTTTTATGCTAGTTGTGGCAAGAATGGACCGACTCGGCCGGAAAGAATCACGCTCATAACATAATACCACTTATCAGCTTAATGCTGCTGCTGTGTTTCGTATCACGAGTGTAAAGTGGCATTCTATCTTAATCCTCAAAGGTAACAACACATCTGCATTTTGATTTTTAATCGATGATAGAAGAGGTAGTATCTACAGGTCACAGCATCCATTTACCATCAGGTGGATTATGTGTTCGTTAGAGATCCTTATTCTATTTTAAAAAATGAATAGATGTAATTAATTAGATGAATAGAGTAGTACATAATGGTAGATTAAACCAACAATCAAATATTTAGATTTTATCATAAATATTTGCGGGTGCAACAGCTACAAGTAAAAGCAAAAAAAAAAAAAACAACCGAACTTTATTTTTATGACAAAAATTCGCGAGAGTACGCAACAGCTCACCAAAGACTCATTGTATTTTGATGAATGGTGTAAGAATGTATAAAAAAAAAACGAACAAATAATATATAAAAAAAGTAAAAAGTAAAGTTACAGCCTATATACGTCCCACCGCTGGGCACAGGCCTCCTCTCATTTCTGATAGGGTTTTAGGGCAAGGAAATGTCCGCCGCGCTGCCCCAGTGCGTGTTAGCGACCTTCACATGTCTTCGAAATATTTTTTTTCTTATTTCTCAGACATGCAGGTTTCCTCACGATGTTTTCCTTCACCGCCGAGCACGTGGTAAATCGGTACTTAAAATTGCAATTAACAATTTCATTGGTGCCGGCGGGGATCGAACCCGGCTTGCTCGCGTATTGTGAAATTTACAGCGAGCGCTAAACATCTGAGCTACCACGGCTCATAAAATAAATTATATCCATTTTTATATATAAGACTAGTGACCCATCCCGCGTCGCACGCGTGATTACTGGGTCCAATTGTAAATTTAAGCCTTTCTGAGATCAAAATTAAAATAAGTCCTGCCGTTTAGGAGTTCAGTGACAATCACAAGTACAGAATAGTTATATTTATACAAAGATAAAAACCTAACAGCAATGATTTTTTTTTAAATTTATAAAATATATTTTATAATAGTAAGTAATCAAAAACTCGCTCATTTGCATCGTGTTTTATAAGTGGTGTTTGTTTTCACTAGAAATTGCAGACGAGTGCTTCTTTTTTAATTTTCATATTTTTCCACCCGACCTACTCGTATCTTTGTCAGCGATGCAATTGTAGCTATTTGTCTTTGGCAGTATTATTATAATGTCTTGTAAAAGGATGTAGTACAAACTGAAAATTGCGGTGATTTTATTGAATAATTGCTCTATATTGTACTAGTTAATTTTTACATGAAGTAGGTGTGCTTAACGAGCACACTACATTTAACGCTTTATGCTATGCTATTTTAAGTTTATGCTATGGCACATAGACACCTATATTCTATCCTCGAATAAGAATCAAATGCAGATGCGTTGTCAAACAAGGAATTTCATCTTGATCCTCAGCAAGTTGAAATCTCGTTACCAGTAAAAATCAATTGTGGTTCTCGACTTGAGTTAGAACGCGGTTTTCCCCTGATTGAGCAAAAAAATTAGTGCTGCAGCAGCGGTCTCCTTCACAGGTCCACTGTTAAAGATAGGTAGCGGATTTAAAGAAGATAACTTTGATGATATTTTACGCCGTAAAAGAATCCACTACTCCATAATATCGTCAACTTTCTGATAACAGCTCAAAATAACAGAAAACTGCGATTTCCGGGTTACTTAAGAAGAAAGTAATAATAATCAGCCTTAATGGAGATCTGAGAAATACAAATACATGAACACAGGTGCCCTCTCTATTCCCACACTCTCACAGTCTGATGAGAGAAAGTTCAATACTGTAGGATAGAGATCAGGTACAGGACCAATGGCTTTACGTGCTTAGAAAATATTTCTCCTACGAGTCAACTTACAGCGAAGACCTATGATCAGCAGTGAAAGTTTGATAAACTGAAGGTGAAAGAAAACATCGTTAGTTTGCGTCTTGAGAAATTAAAAATAATAATTCTAAGACATATCATGTCCACCAGCACGCAATTTGATATCACAGTGAACATTTTCTTGCCTTAAATCTCCCTCAGAAAAAGCGGTAGGCCGGTAGGTAAACCCTGGAACATTCTGCTGTTTTCGAGCTTGAAACGCTTGAAAATCTTTCAACTGATTGATTTTTGAGCTCTTCGAGCTCATTAGAAGCTTTTAAATGGCTATAACTTTTGAACGCCTTGTTTGATTTTGATTTACTTGGCGTCTTTAGGTGCAATTTTTGGTATGAGCATATAATTTTTATCAGGTTCTGAGTCGATAGATCGAAGAATTTAAAAGTTATCTTAAAAAAACGACTATATATATAGCGATAGCTCTAATACTTTTGAACACGTCGTTCGATTTTGACTTACTTGGTGAGATTCGACACGCAGTTTTTCAAGTACAAAAAAGTGCCTTTTATGTCTGGAGTTTATTAGTAAAAAATAAAAAGTTATTAAGAAAAAAATTGAAACAACAAATTTATAAGAATAAGATAGGAATGTAGGAATAGGAATATCTTTATAACGCCTCGACCGATTGACTTAAAAATCTAATCAGGTCAAAGTCCCAATGAAGAATTTCGAACACAGTATCGCTCATCTCGATCGGTGGATTCGTTCTAAAGAACTCGTTCTAAAGACATATGTAGTAGGATAACTCCACGGACCTCTGCTATAAGCCTTTGACACACACCTTAACTTTTTTGAATTGATAATATATATATATATATATATATATATATATATATATATTATGTGCCGTAAACCATAATGACATGTTTTTAAAAAAAAGTGAAAATTGTCGTTTTTCTAGAAAATCCCATTGAACCATTGCACATTCTGCGCCACTAACCATTACTGCAAAATCACTGGCTAGTAAAGTGGATATTATGAATTTCCTAATTAGCCTTTAATAATAAAACATAATATTATAATTACTTAACATACAACAGTCATCAATTACAAATATAATTAACATAAAATTTTTCTTAAAAAACATGTTTATAGTTTTTCTTATCACAATCAAACATAGTTATTGGTATTATCAATTAAATGGTTACTTACGTTACGTTACGTTACCTACGTTATTTAATTTGCCTTTCATTATGGAATGGTACAAAGTTTTCTATATATGGGGCTACCTTACATTTAAGGCATTCATAGACACATCTCTTTGGCTTAGAGGCGGTACTGCAATATGTACACCTACGCAAATTTTTATTTTTATTTTATAAACTTATGATCGCTCTCTTCATTTTCTCAAAAATGAAGCAGAAGTTACTTCGTATCTCCTGTGAATATAGATGAACTTCGGTTTGTAAAAAATAAAGTAAAGTTACAGCCTATATACGTCCCACTGCTGGGCACAGGCTTCTCTTCATTTTTTGAGAGGCTTTTAGGGCAAGTGTCCGCCGCGCTGCCCCAATGCGTGTTGGCGAACTTCACATGTCTTCGAAATATTTTTTTTACTTATTCCTCAGATATGCAGGTTTCCTCACGATGTTTTCCTTCACCGCCGAGTACGTGGTATATCAGCAGTTAAAATTGCAATTAACAATTTCATTGGTGCTGGTGGAGATCGAAACCGGGTTTCTCGCGTTCTGTTATATTTACAGCGAGCGTTAACCATCTGTGCTACCACGGCTTCTTCGGAACTTCGGTTTGTATGCCCACGTAAATATTGAAGCTACTATTCTTGTACATAGGCGGTTCCCGAAATCTTTTATAACTTCACTTATTTAGATCATCATTTACTAAATTCTCTTTCGGACATGCGTCTTGGGGAGAAATTAACTCGTAATATCTTTGGTACCCGGTGATAGCTTAGGTGGTGGTGGAGATAGCGGCAGCAGTGGAGGTGGTGATGGTGGGATAGGTAGTGGTGGCAGAAAAAAACTCCTGTTGTGGTTGGAATGAAGACGATGTTCCAGATCATGATCCATTACATCGAATACGTGTGCTCAGGTTGCTGATATTCAAAATAATACTGTCATCAACAGCAGAGTGACCACCGAAGTCCACTAATTGTATGGCCTCGTCATCTGTTATACTCACAACCTCATTCCATCGGTCCTTATCTAGTGATTTTAACTTCCGCTAAGTATATGTGTGTCTAGAACAATGTGGAAATTACAATGCAAAAATATTACATAGAAATTTTCGTAAGTACATTCATACCTACAAAAACATGGTGGAGAAAACTAAAACATTCATACTAATATGTAATAACTGCCGAACACGATTGTTTATGGTAAATTTATTATTATATCATAAAAAAGCTCATAAACTTGTTATAACGCTATATGGTTCATCGGTTTCACTCAAAAATAAATACTCAATACGATAGTTCAAATTAAGTAGGTAGTTTTACGGTATATTTTTCAACAGATCGGTTTGTATTCAATCGCCAAAGCTACACGTTTTTCTCATTATTTTTGATTACATTTGCACATACTATCAAATTATACCTAGACTAAAAAATAATAGTTCCACTTACTTTTTCTTTAATACCCATAATTCCAACAATTTTTCCACGCGAATCTAAGCTAATTTCTTAAAACATGATATTCAATCTACTTTCAACATTTTATAATAACAAAATATTTATTCAAGTACCATGTCAAACCATCACCGACAAATTATGCGTCTAATTACGACATACCAATTATAGAAATAATGCAAGTTAAGAAAACGGTCACACATCCATCCACAATTAAAAATTTAAAATTTTTAAAATGTTTGAAGTCTTATTAGACTTACTAGTACAAATAATGTAGAAATGAGTCTTTTTAATAAAATTGGTTTAATTCTACTTTTTCTTTCATACTACTCAAGAAAATGTTTGATGCAAATTGTTATATATTGTTTACGTTCTTCTTTCGGTTCCAACCAGTTTTCCTCTTCCCTCGGACCTTCGTAAGGAACAGTTGTGTCTCTGGAGCTATTTTAAATTCGTTTATTAAAAATTAAAACACAATCAGTGATATTAAATTCGGACAAAATAATAGGAGTGCATAAACTTGAATGTGAAAACAGTTTTACTACCTCTCAGAACTTCCTGATCGCCTGGTACTTCGTGCTCCGTCTACTGCTGTGACGCAAGTATAAATTACAACCATTCCTGCGCGAGCGCTTTGACACCATTTTTGTTGAGCAACAGCCGCACCCCCACGTTTCAACGCCACCCAATTAGCGGTCTAAGAAGGTGCAAACAGTTCTACTACCTCTTTCAACTTTATGAGCGCCTGGTACTTCGTACTCCGCCTACTGCTGTACGCAACTATAACTACAACCAATACTGCGTTAACGCATCGACACTATTTGTGTTGAACAACAGTTCACACACCCACGTTGCACCGCCACCCAATTAAGGGCTACCACCACCACCTACGTCTGCACTAAAGCCATCTTAGAGGCAATATGGCCGCACGCCCCAACGCTACGACATCCGTGACATCAGCAGCGGCGAATACATCTCCTAGCAGCTCTGCTACCTTAGTACATACGGACACTGTACTCAACAGATCTGCCTCTGACACGGATCTCTTGACGCCTCCAAACTTTGTTTCTCAACGAAATAAGAGACGCAGGGATCAATTGGATGATTCGATGTCTAACCAAATGGATGATTTTAAACAAGAAATGCTTAGGTTAATGACATTTTTTTCTGCCTCCCAAACCAATGAACTTAAACAAATAAATACCGTACTTAAAGAGATACAACAGACAAATAATAACATTGAAAGCTCAGTCTCTTTCTTAGCCGCACAAAATGAGGAGTTTAGGCAGCGAATAATCGAACTTGAAACACAGGTTAAGCAGGATAGGAATTATATTACTGTTCTGGAGAATAAAATGGAAGAATTACAATTGGAAAATCGTAAATCGAGCTTCGAAATTAAAAACGTTCCGAAAAAGCCTAACGAAAAAAAAGAAGACCTTATTGAGATGGTTAGAGCTCTCTCCATGTCTCTGGACTATAATATCACCAAGATGGATATCAAAGATATTTACAGAGTACGGCCAAAGTCCATTAACAATAAAAGCCCAACCATTGTAGTGGAAACGAGTTCGACCATACTAAAGAATGATTTACTAAAAGCAGCTAAATCATTTAACATCAAACATAAATGTAAGCTGTGTGCCAAACATCTCGGCTTTAAAATACAAGAAGATACCCCTATATTCCTGTCCGAGCATCTAACCCCTAAAGGAGCGCGTTTGCATTTCTTGGCGCGTGACCTGGCCAAGTCAAAGAACTATAAATTCTGCTGGACCGCCTATGGTAAAGTATATATAAGAGAGAATGAAAACTCTCCAATTATAATGATACGTAATGAAAGTCAAGTACACCAACTTTTGGGTAGCCAGCAGCAGGGACCCCAAGTAATCTGACTATCTGAACATGTACTGCCAACCCATGGTATTACTGTTTATACTAAGCTCACCCAACTGATAAACTCTGTTATCTTTTTCTTGTTTTTATTGTATTATTTGTATTTTTTGTCTCTGTTTCACTTTGTAAAAACTTTTAGAATTATTATTAAGCATAACATCCCAACATATGTC